>JAVTVY010039192.1:0-167085 GCA_036873755.1 Hanleya hanleyi | reverse complement strand
ACCATCATTGGTGTGGTAATCTGATGGAGTGAAGTTAGCCATATACCTTCCACCATGATTGGTGTGCTTATCTGATGGAGTGCAGTTAGCCATATCTTCCACCATGATTGGTGTGCTTATCTGATGGAGTGAAGTTACCCATATCTTCCACCATCATTGGTGTGGTAATCTGATGGAGTGAAGTTACCCATATACCTTCCACCATGATTGGTGTGGTAATCTGATGGAGTGAAGTTACCCATATACCTTCCATCATCATTGGTGTGGTAATCTGATGGAGTGAAGTTACCCATATACCTTCCACCATCATTGGTGTGGTAATCTGATGGAGTGCAGTTAGCCATATACCTTCCACCATAGTTGGTGTGCTTATCAGACGCGGTGAAACTACCAATCTATCTTCCAGCACAAGTGGTGTGGTTATCTGATGGATTGCGGAACTTTACTCATATCTTCCACCATGATTGGTGTGGTTATCAGAGGCAGTGAAGCTATATCTTCCACCTCAAGTGGTGTGGTTATATGAGGGGGTGACGTTACCCGTATATCTTCCACCATGAGAGGAGTGAAGATCTGCAAGGCCTCCATGTAATCCAGAAGTTCATCTACGATGATTTCTTGAATCAGTTTCACACGTGTATTCCGCAGCACTGCTTTGTGTATGTCCTCCATGTCACATGCAACTGGAATGAAACCGAGAGATAATATGGAAGACATCATAACATTTATAACAGTTATTATAAACCAATTTGTGAAGTCTCTTAGGGAGCTTCTTGAAGTTAGGGCATGAGTTCCTAGATAGGAAAGGCATATATGCCGGTTATCCAAATGGGATAGACCGTGCCCATTTTGGGGTTCTGGTCTGGATAGAGGAGAGTTCCAATTGAAATCCCTCCCCCCCCCCCCCTTTCCATGCCATTGCATGGTATGGCATAGCATCCTTTGTCTGCCGAGTTCCGAGAAAGTATGCCATGGAGTTCTTATAGGAGTTCCACGTCACTCTGTTTGGAATGCCTTAGGTCAGTTCTTAGCATACTCCAATTTCAAGAAGCTCCCTCATTTCACCAATGGCACACTGGTGCACATTGCAGGTAAACACTTGGCACTGATACCAAGTTAATTTATTATACCAGAAAGAAACTAACCACCTCCATACAATTCATACTAAGAGCTGCATATATGGGGTCCGGGTAATATTTAGTTGAAAATATTCATTGTTATAATACAACTTAGGAATGTACAACTGCAATAATGCATTTACAAGCCTGTGTTTCTACTTTTATCATTGACTGATTGTGATGTTAAACCTTAATTCTCTCTCTCTCTCTCCCTTTTATCATCGATTCATGCATTCATGTGATCACAGAATTAATAAAATTCCTCTTGCCCCATGGGTAAGGTATACCCCAAGTTTGGTACCAATCAATGACCTAGAACTGGAGATATCATACAGCTTACATATGTTAATAGGTGGACCGGTGGACAGATGGACAGAGAGAACTCGCTATCACATTATATGACCTCATCTCAAGATGAGTGTATAAAAATGGATCAGGGTTTGATCATCCCATGTTCTGGTTCATTTCATTATAGTTGTTTCCCCATGGCTAGAGTTGATCATTTTAGTTTACTGAAAATCAGAGATTATGACCTGTATGTTTAAATGGTACGTAACATCACCTGACAGCTGCTGAATACTTGGATGAAAGAAAGGCTTTATCTGAAGATTTCTTCAAATTTAGGTCATGTTGTGAAAAATTTATAAGACAGTGCCAAGTATGGTTGGCCATCCCTGCCATAATTCGTATTTACAGGATGCCTGTAAATAATATTATCATGGTATAAAATGCCAAGCCTGCCATAATTCATATTTACAGGATGCCTGTAATTATTTTGTACCATGGTATAAACTGCCACAATTCATATTTACAGGATACCTGTAAATAATATATACCATGGTATAAAATGCCAAGCCTGCCATAATTCTTATGTACAGGATGCTTGTAATTATTTTGTACCATGGTATAAAATCGCCAAGCCTGCCACAATTCGTATTTACAGGATGCCTGTAATTCATTTAGCCATAAGTCGTAGATTTTCGCCTTCTTTTTATTTCTACCAATGATATGCGCTTTTACAAATTTGGTGCCGGGCTTTACGCAACCTCCAAACAGGGTTATCTCCCCTTCTGCCAGTCGATCGATCCTGCCCTCAGTCAATTATAGAGGGCGAAAAAATGCCCTGGCATTCTCCGCACAGGGAGTCTTCACCAAGCCATGTAGCCTCTGACGGAAATTAAAAGTGCGAGATTATCCGAACTGCTAATGGTCATTTGTTTGAAAACAAATCAGAGATGCTTGTTTTGTTGGAATTAAATGGTCCCGCACATTCACATCTGCAAAATTATATATCCTTGTATTTAGTATGTGGATAAGGACTGTTTTTGGTTTGTAAAATTCAGGTTTTGTGAAATGATGTTTTGGTACATGGCTATATGTAAATTGACTGAGAGCAGGGTCGATCGACTGGCAGAATGGGAGGGAGGGAGGGAATTTGGCTTAATGTCACACTCAAGTTTGTTTCACTCATATGGTGACAGTCAGTTTAGTTGGTGGAGGAAGCCGGAGTACCCGGAGAGAACCACCGCCCTTCGGCAAGTAACTGACACACTTTCACACATGGACCAGCTGGGCTCGAACCCGTGCCGGTTCAGCGGTGTGAGGCTAGCGGTCACCAGCGAAGCGCCTTAGACCACTCGGCCACCGAGGGCCCCCTGGCAGAATGGGAGATAACCCTGTTTGGAGGTTGCGTAAATCCCGGCACCAAATTTGTTAAAGCGCATATCATTGGTGGAAATAATAAGAAGGGGTAAATTTACGACTTACGGCTGAATGAATTACAGGCATCCTGTAAATACGAACTATGGCAGGCTTGGCGATTTTATACCACATGTGGTATATATTATTTACAGGTATCCTGTAAATACGAATTGTGGCAGGCTTGGCGATTTTATACCATCGTACAAAATAATTACAGGCATCCTGTAAATACGAGTTATGGCAGGCTTGGCATTTTATACCAGACCTGCCAAGTCTCCCGGAATTTCCGGGATCCTCAAGAAATATGGACTTACCTCCCGGTCTCACGGAAAAGTTTACAAATCTCCCGGAATTCATAGAATATTTTCTCAAAAATCTAATCTACTCATTTTCTCGCCGACATACAGAGCTGGAGGTTAGGTGCCGGACTCTGGGGTCGCTGGTTCGAATCCCGCACGGGACTCGACCAATTTTTCAGCACTAGTATCTGTGCTATTCTAAGATAGTGTAATCCTAAAATAACTTTTCTTTGAAGTGCTTTTGTGAGATGTTCTTTTGTGTGGCAATTTTCTTGAAGTACTTCTGTAATAAGTTCTCCTGTATAGAGAACAAATATTGCTTTATTTGCTTGTCTTTGTAAGACAAGATCAGCCATTTGCGGATTAGCATGCACAAAGCCAACATTAACGGTTTTGTGGCTTTTGGAAATTGAAGAATACTCAAATTCTCACCTTTAACAAAGCAGTTTATCACCTCTCCTGGGTCAACACTTATATAAGATGATATATTTCATAGAACTTCATTCTTACTTCAATTCCCCTGTTAATTACTTCAAATCCTCCTTGTTGGTGAAGAGAAAGTTAGTCACTATCAGCGGCTGTCCCCAACGATCAACATGAACCATATCTATTTATATCTGAATTGCCTCCTTGATCCGTAAGAGTGTTTGTCATGGTACTATTTCTTATCTGATTATTTGTTATACAATAAATTGAAGGTGCATATGATTCGGCAACTGTGTTGGTCTTCTTCTTTTGTATTCCCCCCTGAGAACACCGCCAAACTACTTGACACTAATGCCGAGTATGTGTATGTGTACCATAGAATATCATAATTTTTTAGGGGGGAGGGGGGGGGGAAATGGCAAAAATGGGAGGGGAAGTGACTCAAAATTTTGAGGGGGAAATGTCTTTGGGGGAATGTCGGGGACGGGGGGAATGGTTTTGGGGGAAGTGTCTAGTATTCCTAGTGGCCAGACCCCCCGGCCAGGCATCCTGTAAATACGAATTATGGCAGGCTTGGCATTTTTAGTCCATGGTATATATTATTTACAGGCATACTGTAAATGACGAATTGTGGAAGGGATGGCTATGTACCAAGTTCAATGTCACATTTTAGAAAAAGAACAGTTCATTCTCACATTTTACAATTACCTCAGTCCTGTCAGCCTGTATAATAAATGCTATATCAGTTGCTCTTTCCAGTCATTGCAGTGTTGTGGTACGTTGTTGTTGTTGTTACTTGTTCTGGTTCACTGACGAAAACTGGCGCCTTGATAATTCTCACATCAATTTACCGAATCACATCAGCAACAAACACTAAGACTAAGAAAAACACGATTTCAACAGATGAAATATGTCAATAAACAGAAACGTATAACCAAATACTCTTATGTCTTCTCACATAGTCATTCAGAATGAAATAACTTTTGCTTTTTTTGCGCCTCTTGACTTGTGTCCTTCCTCAGTTCCTGTTCGGGAAATTCCCGACACATTCTGCGCAGAATATCAGAATGCTGCAAATATCCTCTGCGAGGAGTGCACCAGACAAAAACTCCCAAACACTTAACTACTGATAACATCGAAAGGAATATTTTTTTAACAAGGTATGGATTCGAGGAAATTATGAAAATGCGATTAACCTACGCCGAAACCCCAGGGGACAAAAGCCCCACGGACAAAAGCTCCACAGACGAAAGTCAAACGAATAAAACCTCAGCGGACAAAAGCCCCAAACCATTATTTAAGGTGTTTAGTGATGTGAGTGCATGTTGTTGAGGAGAAAACCCCAAACCATATTAATACGAACCATTCCTTTTTGATTGAATGCAACGATTGTTCACGTTTTAATTAGAAGGAGCAGTTGAGCCAAATTTTAAAAGATGTTTGAATAGTCAAAGCTTTCTAAATAGGAAAGGTGTGAAAAATGAACCACAGCACATTCCTGTTTTGTACGTCTTTATTAACACGATGAAGGTGTTATAGTAAAGTGACATGTTTTTTGTTACAAAGTATTTTGAACAAGAAATATCTTCCAAAAAAGAAGATGAAGAAAAAAACAGAGTAAATGGGGAACTTCACAGTGTGCAAAATACTTGTTCTGCAAAATAATAAGCGGAATAAATAAATTATTTGGAGTACCGGTATTTCATTGCACATGAATAATTGACAGGGCAAATTTTCCAGGTTTAACCATCCGGTGTTGTTTCTTCCTCAAAGAACAAAGCGGGCCCCCCCAACTCGGGGTAGATTCTTCATGTAGGAAGCTATTGTTTGAGTCTTTGTGCAGCTGAAAAGGCTCAAGTCTAGACATATTGTTGTCTCCAGACTTGACTATTGTATGCATTGTCTTGTGAATCTCACATGGAGTATGAACCCCACTCGGCCGGGCCTGAACAGTCATGACAGGAATAAGTTCGCCCAGTCTTGAAGTAATGCCCGATCCCTACTCCAAGACTGATACGTTTGTGAAAACATTAAACTGTTGACCGCTTCTCTCTTGCAGGAAACTGGCATACTTTTATGTATAGTATGATTTGTTTTTGGAACTTGATGGTAAATTGCTGTTATCATAGTTTCTTTTCCATACTGGCTCTGGGACAAAACTGTGCCCACTGCCTTATCACCGGCATCAGTATCTAATACGAACTGGAATCGGGAAGTGGATATCCTAGAACCCAGTCAGCAAGTACTCATTGGTCCCACCTGGGCAAACGTGGGCATGTCGCGGGCTGTGGGGGCATGGGCAACCCTACACTGGCCCTAAGTGGGTTGAGTATTGGGAAGCCCACATTCTGAATTTGGCTGTGTAGGAATAGGCAAACCCACGTCGGCCCCATGTGGGTGAAATATGGAGGAACCCACATTTGCACAGGCTTCATCTGCCACGTTAGCCCGACGAAGGCCCAACATCGGCAATTAAGACATTGGCTCGACGTCGGCAAACCAGCATTGTCCCAACGGGTATGAATGATACGGGAGATGGAGGCCAAGTGAGGGCCATCTCGGAGTTGGCATTGTGTGTTATTGTCCATGTGGGGCCCACGTCGGGGAGAGTGAGGGCAAATGTGGGCCGACGCCGGCTTTCCGGCGATGGGCCAATGTTTGGCGAGTCATGTGGGGCCAACGAGGGAAAGCCCAAGCGATGTATTGACCACATCGGGCCGACGTGGGCATCTCCACATTAACCTAACCACACCGGGCCGTCGTGGGCATCCCCACACCAAGAGTTATCTACCTTGAATGAACCTACTCATTTGTTTTACTTTTATGAGCATAAATATGATAAAATTTATCTGCATGTATAATTACGTTTGTGATTAATGAGCAATATCGGAAATATATGCCAAACATGTCCGACTCTGTCCGATCGATAGAGTTTTAATTTTTTTAATTTATTCCTCGAAAAAAAGAAAGCACTGAATTAAAAACCACATGAGAGTTAATCAGCGCAGTAAATATCAATGTGGTTTGAGTTAAAATCATTAAACATTGGATATTACTTTGAACGATTCCGATGATCTATATACTGAGAGGGATTTTTCTCTTAACTCGGACGTTAGAGTTACGTGGAAAAAGTCCACTCAATATAAACCCAGTTTGCATGGGATAAAATTTAATAAATTTCCGGTTACCAGCAAAGGCCCAACGTTGGCAAACCATACATGATTTGCCCTTGTGGGGCCCTCATCGGCATGCTCACTGTCAATGGGGCCCTACACAGGGCCAACATTAGGCCGACGTGGCGCCCCAATGAGGCCGAGCGGAGGAGCAAAAAAGGTTCGACCCCACGAGGGCAGCCCACAAAGGGCCGATATCACTTGTCACATTAGGCCCATGCGGGCCCTGTGTCACAATGCTGTCTGGGAATGGGGGAAGACAATAACGCATTCTTCGTTTTCTTGAAAGCAAGACTCGCACTCCTCATTTCAGGGAAAATTTAGGCCGTTTCATGGGCTGATGTGATGGTTGTACAATCACCGCAAACCCTTTTCACGTAAAGCCTGTAGTATGAGCAAAAGCCGATAAAAATGCGAATCTCCCTCACGGTGCTTGGTGTCGGTTATTGATTGAGAGAAGACATTTTGTCAGGATCGGTACGGACAAAACCATGTCAAGAAACTTGACCTCTTTCTGGAAAGAACACTCATATGCTAGCTTTCAACTTCTTGACGCTGCTGGACATTGCTGAATAGTCGACCCCAGCACGATGATGTCATAAATGTACAGCAAACACTCCTCCCACTGTATACCACAATGTACGTTTTCTATTAGCCTTTTGAAACTGGACGGCGCATTGTTATGACTGGGAATTGTTTAAATCGTGGTACGTGGAAAATGCTGTTTTCTTCTATTATCTTCAACCGCCATTGCTACCTGACAGAAACCTGAATTTAAATCCACAAAATTGAACGAGAGACCAGCTAATGAGTCAAAACGTTCGTCCACTCGAGAGAGAGGGAGAGGAAGGGTACGCGTGTTTCACCGTGGCATCAATCAGCCTCCTGAAATCCATACAAAACCTGGCTGATCCATCTTTTTTCTTGCAGAAAACAATGGCTGATGCCCAAGCACTATTAAATGGCTCTATGACTTACCTGTCTAGCGTTCTCTTTATTTTCTTCTCCATAGGTTGGCGTCTTGGATATTGCCTTAACGGAGCTATGTTAACGCGATGCGTTGTATTATCAGTTCTACCTGTATCATCTGGACCGGTAGAAAATACATACTGGTACTTAACAAGTAACTCCGCTAATGAATTCAGATGTTTTGGTAGTGACTGCGATGCGGGTTGACGGCGTTCACTGTCACAGGCTGTAGATCGTGCAGTTATTTGGACATCATGCCGGCATCAATGAAAACTGTTGACCGCTTCTCTCTTGCAGGAAACAAGCCTATGTTTTTGTATACTATGATTGTCTTTTTGAATTTGGTGCTAATACTGTTATATGGAATAAGGAATAGGTCTTTGGATTATGGACGACGGCTGAATTATGAATGACGGACCAGACGCTTGTAATCACTGTCATAGTAAGACTCGCATGTTCCGAGCCTTGTCGGAGGTTGCAGTTATACCTTATCAAAATACGAGAGTAGCGTGCAAGATCTATGGCGTTATGTTTCGTAACTTGTGTCTAATCCGGGCCTAGGGCCATACATACCCATGTATTTCAAGATCATCATGGTGTTCACATGAACAGCCACAAAGAAAGCGTGAATGAGATACATCATCCTCCAGATAACGACTTTACAACGAAACCCTAATGGATTAAGAATACTGGTCAGCGAGACGGATTTGATGTTTGTGGAACATCATGATGTCTTGTTAGCATCATTGAAAACTGTTGACCGCTTCTCTCTTGCAGGAAACTAGCCTATTTCTATGTAAACTATGATTTGCATTTTTTGTGCTAAAGCTGTTATTTGAAGTAGGTGTTTGGATTATGGAAGCGGAAATTCTTTAAGGATAGCTGTCCACTTAGAAGCAGTGTTTGCACCCCCGTGACAATTTGTCGTCTGTATCAATAAATATACAAGATAACCATAATAAACTATATATTTTATGAAAGCGTACATCGTAGGGATTCCAACTATATGATCTGTATAACCGACGTTGCTACTGTGTAGGAAATATTCCAATTTTAAAAAATTAAAATGAAAACAATAGCGTCTATTTTTCAATTGAAATTTCATGAAAACTGTTGGTCTTGTTTCAACTTTGATGGTATACATGTACGTTGATAGGAGACAATTAGAACTAGTAAACAATATCTCATTTTTAAATTTTTTTGCCTGGTTTTGTTTTTACAGTCGTTTGTCTTAAAAGTTGAATTATTGAAGAACTAATCCGAACTTACAGAAAGTGAGATAATTTTTACTAGATCACCTTAAAAGTAACAAGCATGCCAAATTCCAAAAGCGTAGCATGGATACTTTTCGAGAAATAAACGTTTAAATCTCGGATTTTGTACACAAATGAAAGGCTAGAAATCGAGCAAAATGTGTCCAGCTATACATCTGATGAATTAATCCAATTTTTTTGCTTGAATTCTATTGTCAAATACATTTTTAATCTGTCTAATGGGACCTCCACGAATTCCTGTTTATTCTGGATAACTATTACACTAAGTTTTTTTTCATCAAGGCGATTGCCCTATTGTAATTTATTACCACAGAACTAAAATAGTCCCTGTACTGCCCAATGCCCATGCGAGAGTACCCAGATCCCATGTGACCGACCGCCTCACTTCCTTCTTCCCTATTCAACGCAGAGTGAATAACCCATCAGCGGGGAGGCTGGGAGGGCCATCACAGTATGTGAAGGTAAGTTTAAGCTTAGAAATAGGAAAATTGATTTTCAAATTTTTCATATTTCTTGCGCTGTAAAACTTACCTTCACATACTTTATTGCTAGAATACCATAGCAGGACGGAGGGAATGAGTGATCGAAAGCAAAAGGAATCTCGAGCATAGGCGAATGGAAGTACAGGAGTTAGTGATGTAATCAAAGGCCATAAAGGCATAAGAATGCCAGCATGGTCCTTGATGTGATCACAAGCTGACAGGCACTAGACCTAACACCTCCCCCCCCCCTTCTTTTCGAAAAATCGAGGTCTAGTGCATTGAAGACGGATCTGCAACGGACTGGGCAGTCACCAGGGGGCCCAGACAGTAGATGTCCCGTCGTTGAAGCGTCATATCCCGGGGGTAATGCGAGACGAAGGTCATGCTGCTCCTCCAGTAGCAGGCCCTCATAATGTCAGACAAGGATCTATTGGTCCATAGAGGCCAGGATGCCGCCATGGCCCTGACCTCATGGGTGGTGCCTTGGTTAAGGTAGTTAACCCAGAAGGTATGTCCATATAAGAGACGAATGGTCTTCGAAAGCCAGGAAGATATGGTATTATTAGATATCTCCTGCTTCGACAAGGGGCCAAAAGGGATAAATAGACGCACCCGCCCTGCTCTCTGCTGATCAACACGAGCTAGATAACAGGAGAGAGCTCTGACGGGGCACATGACTCTGTCGTCGTCAACACCTGCAGACAGACTTTTGGACAGAGCCGTGATGACGAACTCTCGCGGAAGATTGTCGTAGAGGGACTGGTTCCGACAAACTCCGGAAGAGTAGATAACGCCACCCAGGTCCACTCATGGTTATATCTCAAAGCCTAAAGTTCAAGGTATAGATTTCTGATACATGGGCGGCAGAAGCAAAGGCGATCAGAAATACGGTCTTGTAGGAAAGAAACTTCATCTCACAGGTGCCGATAGGTTCGAAGGGGGATGGGGGCATGGAAAGGCGCCTAAGAACCAGTGCCAAATCCCATTTAGGACGCTGCGGCGTCGGAGTAGGCCACTCTACCCGAAAGGAACGAAGGAGAGCCGAGAGGTTGACGTCGAGTGATGGGTTGACACCTGTGGTCAACTGAAATATCCTGGCAATAGCGGACCGATAACCGTCGACCATGGTCGGAACAAGCTGCCTGTCATGGAAGAGATGCAAAACGAAGTCAGCTACCTGCTGAACAGAGGCAGAGGTTGGAACAATTCCACGTCCAAAACACCAGGTAGCAAAGATCTTCCACTTGTTCTGGTACACCGCAGTTGTTGATGCTCTGATGGACCGGACCATCTTCTCGGATGCTTCGACAGAAAATCCAGCCTTAGCGAGCTGATGCTGGAGCACTTGAACGCGGTCAGATGAAACAGACCGGGATTCGAGTGGTAAAGACTGGGTCTCGGCTGACAAAGCAGGTTCCGCCAAAGCGGCACTTGACGAGGTACGTCTATGAGAAGGGTCTGGAAACCATGGGCGAGTGAGCCATCACGGAGCCACAAGGTAGACCACGCACGGCTGTGGTCGGATCTTCCGGAGAACTTGTGACAAGATTGCTGGCGGCGGGTATGCGTATGCAATCATGTGGGACCAGTCCAAAGACAGGGCGTCGACTGCCAATGCTGCTGGATCCGGAACAGGAGACACATAGACCAGCAGTAGACGGTTCCAACGGGTGGCGAATAGATCTACATTCGGCATCTCCCATATCCGAGACATCTGGGCTAGGATGTCCTCATGAAGCTGCCATTCGGTCGAGATTATCTGGTTTGGCCTGGATAACGGGTCTGCCAAGACGTTCAGATGACCGAGAATGTGGCGAGCTTGCACAGAAATTCTGTTGTCCCAACAAAGGTTGAAGAACTTCTGTGCCTGATCCAGTAGCTGGGGGAAGTGAGTTCCCCTTGCTTGTTTATGTAGGCCATGACAGTCATGCTGTCAGTCGCTACAAACAAGCGTTTGTCCATGAGGTCAGGAAGGAATCTGTATGGAGAGGCACACGGCCTGAAACTCCAATACATTGATGTGCATCTTCCTCTGGTTGTCGTTCCACAAGCCGGATATTGGCCTCAAACCCAAATGTGCTCCCCATCCTTCCATCGATGCGTCCGTGAACAGTTGGCGGGACAGCTGAAAGGGTAGGAAAGAGACAACGATCATCACGTTCTCCGGCTGCAGCCACCAACGTAGGAGACGTTTGACATCCTGTCACAGGGACAGATGGACATAGGTGTCGTTTCGGCCGGAATTTGTTGCGGTGCATCATCAATGGCCGAAGCTGCAACCAACCTCGAGGAGTTACATGTTAACAGGCCGAGCATTGCAGCGAATTGTAGAGCACTCCTGTGCGGTGCTGAAATGAACTTCGGTACCGCCACCTGAATTTTCTTCCAGCGGTCTTCCGGAGGTTTCGCTAACATTGTGAGTGTGTCGTAAGAAACTCCAAGGAAGACTCGAGACTGCGATGGCATTAACTCCGATTTGCCCTCGTGAGGAAGATAGCTCAGGGCAACTAGGATCTCCCAAACAAATTTGGTGTCCTTGATGAGCTCGTTCCTGCACTGATTCCGCAGGAGGGAATCGTCGAGATAAAAGTTATACTTTAGACCTCGAGAGTCCAGAAACGCTGCCACCAGATTGAAAATTCTGGTGAAGACCCATGGGGAGGTGAAGAGTCCGAAAGGGAGTACAAGTAGCTGAAACTTCCGGTTGCCGACCAAAAAGCGCATGTACTTGTGATGATCCCTGAATATCAGAACATGCAGATAGGTGTCCTGGAGGTCCAGTGACGTCATCCAGTCCCCTTGCATTAGAGCCGTACGAATAGTCTGATATGACTCTATGCGGAAATGAGGTGGGGTGGCTAAGAAATCCTTGTTCAGTCGACGCAGGTTGATAACCATGCGCATCTCTGCGTATTCTTCTTGGGGACCAGGAATACCAGAGAATAAAAGCCCGGGGACATATCTGTTGGAGGAAGTTCTATAACAGCACCCTTCTTTACCAACTTGTCCACTGACTTCCGAATCTCCAACAGGTGCTCCTGACGCACAGGAATCCGTGACGACATAGTCAACAGGGGAGTTGTGGCGAACTCCAGCCGATACCTGTGCCGTAAGGTGTTCACCACCCATGGATCCGCCTGAATCGCCTCCCAATTCTGCCAAAACTGGGAAAGTCTCCCGCCTGCGGGAAGAACCGGATTTGGCCTGACCGGGAATGGCAGCAACGCGCGGTCTCGCCATGCAGAAAGAACATCTGCATGGCCCGTGCCCTCATTTCTTGGGGGTTTAGCAGACTTCCCTCTTCTGTAGGACCGGAAGAATGCCGGCGAACAGAAGTCCTGAGGCAGGGGACTGCTCCATTAAGGCGGTCTTGACACTGTCCAGGGTATACGTAGGCAGGGCCTGAAACATTGCAAGACGTCTAAGGTGTACGAACATAGCTGATAAATAGGCAGATGAAGCCATTAAGTCAGCGTCTGCACGCGCAGCAGCTGGCAGGAAGTCCTTCATCAGGTTTACATCCTCAAGTGGAACAGTAACAAAACCAGTTGAAGATGATTGAGGAATACGATTCAAAATCGTTCGAATGGCAAAAACAAACCAATCGAGATGGGAAGAGATCGCAACCTCTTGTCTAGACGTGTCTTCCAGGACACACATCTGACAGACAGAAAGAGGAATATCTTTCTTGGGCGGAGATGCCCCTATAAACTGCTCGAACTCCGGTTCCTGAACCGCAGCTCGATGGTGCCAGGGTGAGCCATGCACTTGATAAGACCGGAAATTAGACCTTTTCAACGGGAAGGGTCCTTTAGATCTCTTAAACAGAGATCTAGGTTGTAGAAGTCCCTGCCTCTCATCCTGGGTCTGAGGTTGAGAAAAGGCATCCCGCATATGGTCAGCGCATACGAGAACGGCTCTGGACAGCGGGAGAGATGTGCGATGAGTAGGCTCCGACTGGAGGTCCGACATCGCAGTCACTCTCCGTGGTTCCATTACAAGCGTATAGTCCGTCATTCATAATCCATCCGTCGTCCATTAGAGAATATCCGCGTCCATAATCCAAAGACCTATTCCATATAACAGTATTAGCCCCAAATTCAAAAAGAAAATCATAGTATACATAAACATAGGCCATAACTGGCGAAGGGGGCATATCCGGGAACATCTCGTACAGACGAGCCAAAGTCTGAGCGTAATTGGCCACTGAGGAGTCCGGATCAGCATGAAATAGAGAGGTTTCCTTCTCCGTTTTCGGCTAAGCGTTATTCACTGTCACATGGTGGTCAGCAGCCGGAAACCTAGGCACGAAAGGAGGAGGTGCAGGTCTATTGGCTACAAACAGATCAAGTGGTTGCGTAGCGCATAAAGGAGAAGATGAACGCCCAGCGTGGCACCGGAAGTGGCATTGGCGGTGGTGGACGAGGCATCAACATATCTCGTTGAAGTCCTGCGAAATCAGCTGACAATCTACTAACCCTCTGAGAAAGGTCGGCAGAAATAGTTATCACTGGAGTCTGGTACTGCCGAACAGAAAGTGGAAGTAGTGGAGTACCGGAAGCAGCAGCATACTGAGACATCGCCGGCCTAGCTGGGTATCTAGGCAAGCCCGGGTGTGCAACCTTAACTTCAAGACTCGGGATAGGCGCATGATACGGCATAGAATGCCTGCCTCACGGGCCTAGGAGATGGGGACCGGTAGTAAGCACCCGATGTACCGGAAGTCAACTGTGACGGAACAGAAGAATGAAAAGGTGACGTCACATGACGAGGTACATCATACGGCCGAGCTACATGTACACAGGCCATAAAAGGATATGATGCGGGCCTATATACTGCAGGACGAACCGGAAGTGGGGAGTACGCAGGAGCAGTATAATAATCGTCCAGCTTGTTATACATTGAAGGCATACCAGAAGTATGCGATGTAATAGTAGCATCACAAGTAGTAGCAAGCCTGTAGTAGGTTTTAGCTGCGTCCCAGCATTTCAATTGCTTCGCTTGGTTCCCGGTTACAAGCCTCGAACATATAAAATGTTCTGGATGACGTCATTTCCAGTCCAAACCGACACTACTGTATTCTACACCAGAGCGCTACAAGACCAGATCCTCCATGCTACATCTGGATCATGACTGGCCAATATCTCCGGTGGGGTTAATGTACGTTTTTCTGCATTTTTGGGTGTAATGTCCGTTTCTCAACAACTTCACGGAAAATCCTAGTTTTACTTTTACCTGGACCATCAAATTACCTGAAGTGACCACTTCACATTGCAATGGCAACCCCAGGATATCACCATTACTGGAATTTGACCCTGAAGAAAAAGGTCAAGGAAAGTCATCTTCAATAGGCTTCAGCTGCATGTTACATGTACGGTAAATGAATTTGGGAAGCCTGACAATACTCCTTCATATTGTGTTTAACAAGCAAGATGAACAGACAGGACAGATCACTGGACAGCACCCTTAGGGGGCATTCAAGTATTACGTATGCAGCGAGGGGAAGGGTTGGTCTAACAATCAGGATGTTTTCCCATGTACACTGGCTTGAATTTTGTGTATGGGAGGGGGTAAAACATTCCATTTTTTTTTTACCAAAATTGGCGGAGGGATGAAAATCAATAGGCTTCTTCTCCGCCATCACAATCCAGAACTGTACTTATAGCATAAACATAGCCATTTCAAGTATTACTGATTTTTGACTTCACTGACCTTGACCTTTGACCTCAAAATGAGCTTGTATTGACCGCAGTCAACATTGCTTACTTTCTGTGATCCGACGAGAACCAGTATGCTCAACGTGATATGCTCCAGCAACATCAGGAGACCGTCTTCACATAATGGCGACGATAATTTGTGGAAAATTTCAAAAGGATTCAACAAAAACTCTATGACGAATTGCCTTTGCAAGAGAAGGCAGCAGATATGGAATTGTTTTAGATTATCAAGGGACATAACTCAGAAGAAAACATCCGATCAGGTCAAAAAGGTCATATGCACCTCCTCACATGGTAACAATAATATTTGGCAAATTTGGAAAGAATCCAACAAACCTCTTCGACGAGTTGCATTCACAAGGAAAGGTAACTGATAGAATTAGATTTTCGATGATCAAGGGGCATAATTCACGACAAAACGTCGGATCGGGTAGAAAAGGTTTTCACAAGGTAATGACAATGTGTGGCAAATTTCGAAAGAATCCATCAAACCCACTTTGAGGTCTTGCGTATGCAAGAAAAGAGGTGTTGCATGCAGTGAATGTCTGATCAAAATTGACGGACAATGAAAAAGTTAAAAAGAGACGAGAGATCCTGAAGGATCTTGGCGCCCACCATTGTCCGATAATTGTAAGCTAATGACTAGAGGATCTTTTTGTCCATTGTTACTAAGAACAAACGATTGATTTGTAATTTTGTTTACAGAATTTTGAATCTGAGCGAAAAAGATCGAAAAAGGGACACTGAAAAACACCAAGATATAATCTAAGTTTCAGGAGTTTCAAGATTTCTAGAAACTGTACTTGAAACTTCGAAAAAAATCATATAATAGGACCTCATCTACTGATGGGCGTATATAAAAAAATAACATGGAAGGCAATGTTTCATGGTTAAATTTGTGTACATTGCGCCGTTCAAATTTATTGCTTTTGAAAATGGCATATATATTGTTTCAGTAAAATACATTTCTTTACATCTACCATGTCTACAGCAAAACAATTGTCAGTAGATGTTCAATTTTGATTGAGATTACTGGTGTATCAAGATTCATTGTAGCAGGCTCACAGAATCAACCCGCATTCATATAGACTAGTATATACTCATTCACCTGTCAGATTATTCTTAGAAACCCCAATGGGGTCACTCAACAGTATATATGGTATGGAATTCCATGCCTCATACCGACATGTATCTCTCTCCATTATGAATTGTAGTCTGCTTACGATATTTTTTCCCCAGCTGAAACTCGTTTTCTGTCCGTCTGATAACACACATGAAAATTGGGAATTGATAGTAGTCTATCTTGCGGTCTTCATTTCCGAAGAATGATATTTCTTTCACACAAGGCTCCTGTTATAATTACCTTTCCATCGTGATGACAGAATAAATTGTATATTATATATACTATACTGTAAAAGTATCTTTCTAATCACGATTGAAAGACTATTCAACAAACATTGGCTTAGCAAATTACCTAATAAAATAAGGTTTGACATATGGTAGCTACAGTGTATATACATATAATGTAAATTTTTCAACAATTTGGTTAATGAGTCTGAGCATTATAAGCAGTCATGGAGCAGTCTTTAAAACGTGTCTTTGAAACACCAATAAAAAGGTGAATCTGAGACAAACATAACAAAGTTACAGCCGTACAACACTATATACACATTGCCAGGGATAAACGTGACTACAGTAGTATACAAGATACAAAACTACAGTACCGGTACGAGAGGTGATCATGGTGAGTGCATAAGTGATGCACTCGCACCATGAGTGAACCAGACACACCATGACTTCAGTACAAGAAGAGAAGCTTAGATGTGACCAACTCATGCACTCACACATGATCACGGTACAAGAGGTTAGTGACCCA
The DNA here is from genome assembly GCA_036873755.1 of Hanleya hanleyi. Taxonomy (NCBI): domain Eukaryota; kingdom Metazoa; phylum Mollusca; class Polyplacophora; order Lepidopleurida; family Hanleyidae; genus Hanleya; species Hanleya hanleyi. Next base: position 150,050 of record JAVTVY010039192.1, on the reverse strand, counting down.
CTCCCACCATGATCACAGTATAAGAGGTTAGTGAGTCATTCACTCACATCATGACTACAGTAAAAGATAGATGACTCAAAGATGTACTTTCACTATGATTACCGTACAACAGAGGAGTCCTTCTCTCACACCATGATCACAATACAAGAGGTGATCCACACATGTATCATGTGCCCTGTATTGAAGTGACCCCTCCAGTCACACAAAGCCTACAGACAACAGTACAAGATGTGAGTCACACTCACACTGTTGCTAGAGTAAGAGGTTAGCCACTCAGTGACTAGAGTACAAGCGGCGACCCACTCATTCATACATTGACTATGGTACAAGATTTGACCCACACAATCCTACCATGACTAAAGTACAAGCGGCGACCCACTCATACCATGGGTTAAGTATAAACAGTGACTCACTCCTAACAATGACTACAGTACAAGAGGTGACCCACACATTCCTACCATGAATACAGTACAAGCGGTGACCCACTCAATCATACCATGACTACAGTACCGTACAAGAGATGACCCACTCAGTGACTCACTCAAACCATGAGTACAAGCAGTGATGCACTCAGGCATGATACTGTGACCACAGTACAAGAGGTGACCCACACACACCTACCATGTATACAGTACAAGAGGTAACACACACAGTCCCATCATAATTACAGCGGGCCTAAATGACCAGATAAAAAATTATGGTAATGTTTTCTCCGTGAAAATATGTCATGAAACAATCAATGTATACCGGTATACGGTATTGTAGAAACTCACTTTGAGTTTCCTCTAAACCTTCTTCACTACAGTGGTCAATTTTTGAGAGATATGGCGACATAGCTATAAAAGTATTTTCACTGTACATGTAGTGGAGAAGGTATAGAGGAAACTCAAGCTAGTTACATGTAAAACTATGTTGACTATCACAGATATGTTTGGTCATGATTGTGAAACAGTATACTGTCATGACTGTGGAGGATCACAAATTCCATGGAGACAGATTACATAAAGAACAAAAATGAGCTCAGCAATCTAACTTTTGCACTATATCATTTCTACTACAAATGCAAATTCTGATTAAGATTCTGGGCAATGGGCATAATCAACAGTTATTCACTAGTTAAACATGAATGATATATTTTATGGCGTTGTGTGCTGGACTGATACTGTGAGTCATTGAATTATTAAAGCATGTATCATGATACAGCACACAATATCGCAAATATGTAAATATTTATAGTGGTTAGCTAAAAGAGAGCCAGCAGTTTAACACTGGCACATTGAATGTACAGTAGCACTGTCGGGTTGTGACCATATGTTCAAAATTCATGGTAGGTCACTATATGTACTTTGCTCATTGACTAGAACAAAATTATATAAAATCCATACATCGTAAATGGTAATTATACAAAAGGCTGAATTTCATCAATTGCACTATTTGTATAATATACATGCAGCTTAGCAATATATTTCTTAGCATACCGTAATGATATACTAAAATGTGATAGCAATGTAGAGAATGTGTTACATCAAAAGTTCATCACTTCTGGTTACATGCACATATATAATTTATAATGGAGTTCATCTTTGGACATTTTGTCTATGGTCAACTGGACTTTGGCAGTGAAATTATGGGGTAAAACCGTAATGAAGGTGACATTTTCTGGCATAATTAGGTCAATCTCAGTAGACTCCTCATTTACTGAGTTGTATGTATGTTGTTTATCATCACCCACTCATCAGGAAAGCTGGTAGGCTGTAGGCATGGTAGCACAGGCAGATTATACTTGTGGTTAATATTTTCATGCTGATTGCTAATAGGATGTTAAGTATGAAAATCAAGATGTAATATAACATATTTGATGAAGAATAACGAAATGTATAAAGCTTAGGCCTGAATGTAGCTATAGAAGTCTTTGTCAAATTATTGCTATGTTCCATTTTCTCAAGAGATTGCCAACATAGAATATAGGCCTCATTTGCTACAGAAAATTAGGCATCCTTAAAAATATGTTTGAGCGTAACCTGACCCTATCTCAAAAAGTTAGGTAGGTATATTTAGAAAAAGATATTTATTATTACAGGTCACTCTAATTTACAGGAAATATTAAGCAAGAAAAAAAAAAAAAAAATTCTGGCAGATAGGTCAATAAAAACTTTTGTGTAGGGGAATTTTGGTGGGTGTTTTATTTTAATGCCCAATCAACAGATTTTTAATGATGGCCTTACTTTTCCTTCTAACATGTCTATGTCACATATATGTGGAGTCTATAATGTGTCTATAGACCCCCCCCGAGTTGGTGATCAGGAGGTGCATTATCCAGAGCCATTTTGATACCTGTTAAGGCGTATGGGCACCCAAACTTTACAGCCAATTTTAATGCTTTTTACATACAAATGCACTCAAATACATACAAATGCGCCCAAAAAAGGCAAGAAAGGGTGTCCCCAAATAAACTCTTGATATGGCCCTGGCATATAGCCTGATACTATGATAGCTCCAGTTCAGAGTCTGTATTTCTGATTTGTATGCACTGTTTCACCAGGAATGGCTGTACTTCCCAGGATAGCTATGTACAAAGGAAGTTGAGATTCGACCCTTCACCCCTCAACCCCAAGTTTAGTCAGGTATAGGTGTGTTACAGTTCCCGTGAAAGACATTGATTGTTCCAGCACAATTGTGATACATATCAAAAACACTTTCGTATCCCTTGTCCCTCCACCATGTGCATAACTGTCGATTCCAAGTGCAGGGGAGGTAATAAAACAATTCCTCATGCTCCATTGACAAAAGCGTGAAGAAATCCTGGTCTCCGAGATGCCCTTTGAACTCATATTTTTCCGCCAGGGCTTTCACTTTCTCCGCATTCAGAAAGGAATTGTAAAGTTGTGAGTTCCTCATTCGCTCGAGGTTGAGCAACAGAACACCACTGTTAAACCCAGGAAGTCCATCAGGGAGGGGTTCCCCCACACGAGTCCCGTGGTTTTTCCGTCGGTAGGAATGGAATGTATGTCGGTACACCGGCTGCATTTCTGGTGCAATACCAATAATATTTGTTTCAGTGAATTCTAAAAAGAGGTTATACAGCTCTTTGATGTCAGTCTTGAATTTGAGATCTGCATCCAGCATGATCACACGATGCAAGGATTTCGGCATGACTCTGTGCATCGCCATGGAGAGGAAAAAGAGGGCGTGGCTATATAATGACCCTGGCTTGTCACTGAATAACGCCTGCATATGTCTGACTATCTCGTGAAGCTGCTCAGCCAATTCATCCACATTCAAGTTCATAACCTGAAATACAAAAGGGTGAATGGTAAAATAAATAACAAAACTACGTAATTGATTACCAAAGAAAAAAACACTGGCTTCCCTTTACTGATAACTACCCTTCTGGCCCTAGTATTAAAGTTTCCCCTTCCGCCATATATGGGAATATTTTGCATTATAAATGACATAAGGAATACTGAGTTACACATATTATTATGTTTTAGATTTCATTCAGATATAGCTTAGTTTTATTGAATTTTACATGTTCTATGCAATGATATAGTCAGAGGATTTTATTTGTTGGCATATATACATGTATGTTCTATCATGTATATGTTCCCTGAAGATCATGATCTAATGCAAGACCCCAATTTGAAATTGAATCTGACATGGGGAGACTTGGCAGTTTCGAAGCCAACGAACTCTCTGCAAATGGGTATCTCGAAACTGTCAACAGACAGCAATCGATGTATGACTGTTTGCCCTAACAGTGCTTGCTGCGTCTTGTCAACGGGATATGTCTTGATAAAACTGGTCATTTCGTCCCCAACTTGAGTCAATTCATCCCCAATCTGGAATCAACTTTTTTCCCAATCTAAAATGATTACTGGTAACGAATCTGATATAAGTTTGAAGTGTGCTTATTAGTCAACGTCCTATGATTGAATAATTTTTATTACTTGCGATTTATTTATTTTTGTATTTTGTTTAGATCCATTCAATCTCTTTATTTTATATTTTTGAACATGTCCTACCAAAGGTTGACTTAAACTTTTATTCCATCCACTAATCAACACCACCAAAGGTAAGCTTCTAAGTACACATTTCAATGGGCAACATAATTAACAGATTACGTAAGTTGATTGGCTGCCAATCCATCATTTACTGAGTAGTCATTGAGACTTCATTGAGAATATAGGATAAAATAACACCAGTTTTGAATATTAGAGTATAAAGTCCAGAATTTCCAAGGTAAGCCAGGCATAATCATGTGATTATTTCTATATCTCCCTTTGCGTTCTCTTAGTTATTAATTTATTCTAAAATATAGCATTTGTAAAGATCTTAACTGAACCAAGGAATTTACTGTGATGAAATTTAATTAAAGCATTGTGTTGATTGGCAGTGAAATCTGTATATGGGAATTGATGGGCTTCAAAATCCGTACGAGGAGCAACCCTTAAACTACAATTTCAAACAAGTAATGTCATTCTGAACTTTAACCGAGACAAGATACAGTAACGGGTATACAATTTAGCAATGAGAACTCAGATATGTATACCATCCTTGCGTTGTTTGCAGTGCAAATGTTCGACCAAGATATATGTAGGAGACACTCCAGTGTGACAGTTGTGGCAAGGAATCTGTGACAAGTGGACAGATATTTTTAGGTGAAATATCCATAAATATATGAACTGCACTGATTAATTTATGCAAACACATTAAAAGGGGACTAGCTGGTTTTGTACATGTATGTGTCCCAGTCGTGCTCTTGAAAGGTGCTATATATCTGCATATTTTAACAGAAGACATTACCATTCAAATACAAAATATCTTCAATATCAATTTATTTTTCGTGTGATTTCCTGAACTTACCAATATTTGATAAAATTCATTGGTAAACTTGAATTTTTGTTTGGGGACGATTTGACTCACAGTTGTGGACGAATCGACTCAAAATTTGGGGGCGAGTTTGTTGAGGGCGAGTCGGTTTGGTGAAAAAATGATGTGTATTCGAAGCAATGTACGTGATATTCAAATAAAATTCACATACTCTGTATTTGGAATGTTCTCCTGTAGAATCTCTCAAAATATCGTCTGCAATTATTTGACTCTTCTTATCTCCAATTATATAAAAGGCGATATTAATCCTAGCATGTGTTAGCAATGATTCCACACAAGCTTTAAATTTGTTCTGTAGGTTGGGATTGCCTTTGGCATTGACGAATGTTATCATAACATTAATTTCATCAGGAATATCATTTGCATCATCAATAATGACTGATCTCACACTCTCGCCATCTTGGGTTATCTCCCCTCGATTGTCAAACCCAAAGTTTGACGTTTCAACTCGCTTTTCGTACACTTCATTGAGATATAATTTCCTACTGTCTTCGCTAAAAGTTCGATGGTGTCCGCTGTTATAAAACAGATATATAGTAATAATCGCAGCGGTTATGAAAACTAACTGAGCCGCTCTTGATTTGTACAGTATTTTTACGACATGCCTGATGACCGCCATATTTTAGAAATTTCTCGCAATACCTCGTATACTGACGCGTGATCTTGCTGTAGACCAATCAAATTGATTGAATTGATCACGTGGTGTCATCAAATTTTCGGTGCGGTTTCGGCTCGAAAAACGAAACAGTATCTATCACCAGAAAATTGTGTAAATAATTCCAACGTAGCTGGTTTGGATGTGCGATTTAATCACCACAAGTGTGAACCTCATAAACAAAAACATGAACATGTTTTCTTCTTGAGTTTAGGACAATCCTGCTCTTGATGACTGACAGTAGCTGAGTGAGTGTGAATGAGTTGACAGTTGTTGTTGTTGTAAATAACAGAGACAGGATCGGACTTGTCATAATTTTTAGAAACATCACAGTGTTCAGGTCGAGAATCCAGCAGGTATACCGGTGTTATGTCTTTTTCCAAAAATTTCATGTCAGTAATTATGGTTGACCTATTCTTTTTAGAGTTTTTTTTATTCTTATCAAGTTGTAAACTGGTAAGAAAGAGGTCTCCAAAGTCCAGTCCAAATATTTAAAAACATTAATTTGATACCCCCTTGTATTGTAATACCTGTCACCCCACCCAATTCGATCAAATTATGCTAAGGTCGCTATCACTATTGTGTGTCCCAACTAATCTATTGAGAACGTTTTGTCCGATTTTTTGAAAAATATATATTGTTGTGTTCTGAAACTTATGTCACTAGTACAATGCAAATATTATAGTATTCAGTCAAAATATTACCGAACAGCACTCAGTAGAACTATCTGTTTGAAACATTTTCTGTTTTGGGTGGTCATTCTCTGGTTAAATTTTGACGTCGCCAAGGCTGAGCCGGACTGGCCCATATGTGCAAAGGAGTGGGAGGTTGTCATTTTCTATTGTGACGTCAGGGTCAACGCTATGACGTTACTACTGTGGCCAGTATTGATACATTGTCTTTGTAACGTCATATTGTGACATCAGGGCATTACTGTTGATTTGTGACATTGTGGAACTGTAAATATTCCATGAATGGAATAGAATGCCTATCAAAGCTACAAGTGTTGGACTGGTCCAAATCAACAATGGCTGACGTCAAAATTTAACCCAGAGAATGACACCCAAAACAGAAAATGTTTCACACAGATAGTTCTACAGAATGTTGATTGCCAATATTTTGGTTGAATACTATAATAATTGCATTTTACCAGTGACATAAGTTTTAGAACGCAACAATATATATTTCTCAAAAAATCGGACAAAACGTTCTCAATAGATTAGTTGGGACACACAATAGGTCTGCATTAATATATGTGCATCTTGTACTCCACTATTGATCACAGAGACTGATTACCACAAATTTACCACATAGTGACCACTGGTGATGTTTAAACCCCACTAAACACCATAAATAACATTGTTTGAGAAAAAAAATCATCATCAATTTTGCCAAAATTATTAGATTCTAGCCACTTTCTGTCAGAAAAGAAACTATCTATGTCCTCTCATTCCCATCAATCAAATGGCTTTGGGCCTAATAAAAATATGTTTTTAACCCCGCAAACAGTATTATAAAGACATAGGATTATATTATTTTACATAATACATTTGTGCGAAATGACCTGCCTCCACCTCCAAAGTAATGAAAAAAAACAAACACAAAAAACACACAAAACACCCAGAAATTACCATAAGGTGTGACTTGTTGACTAATTACCACAGTCAACACGAAGTACCACACAGTGACCACTGGTGATGTTCAGCCGTTCCTGTTCGAATACCACTAAACACCAAGCATCCTGTGTCTTGTGTGCCGTCCTCAGACTCCGTGTTTCCATGTTGCTTCAAAGATTTCCTAGCAACAAGAACTCATTTTGGCTGTTGGTTCGTTGCAAAAGGACTGAAATATTGTTGAAAGCGATGTTAAAACTCAGCTCACTCGCTAAACATCATAAATAGCATTGTTTGATAGAAGTTCTAGTTATCCTACAACACGTTTGTAGCTACATGAATAACAATGTAATGATAGCTGTAAACATAATGTTTCAATCCAACATGTTAATTCTTAAATTTCACTTCCTCTGTTGTTTTTCCAGCTTATACATGTATATAGAAAGAATACAGAAATATGGATGTGGATGAAACCTTACAAGAGCAGAGTAAAGCACTGCTTCAAAGATTGAAAGCTAAGCAGGGCGCACTTCAAAAACTTGTTGGCGTTGAATCTGGCATTGTGTCACGGCCATCCCATTTGAATGAAGTGAGCAGTAAACATGCTTTTAATGTGGACAACTATGATAGAAATGTTAAGGCAACTAAAGATACATGTCAAAAAGCGAAAGAACAGTTGAGCTCTAAATCCAAACTTCCCCAGGGTTTGAAAGATACATATACTGCTGTACAACAGTCAGAAAATCACAAAATTAGGGGAAGTAATACTGAGGTCGCATCACGAAAAGTTTGGTCAAAAGATAGCACGGCTCTGCAAAATTGCAGGAATATTAAGGCAAGAAACGGTCCAGCTCTTCAAGGCGAAGATGCGAGAACTAGAGATGGAAGTCATACTGGAAAAGTGTCTCCTGAAATTATCGACCTTGATCCAGATGTGTTGAAGTGCAGTGAAGGCCCAGCAACCCCAATCAGTGTGAAATTTCCAGTAAATATGCACAACAAAACACCGATAACTCCAAACTCAGTAACAAAACGAAGAAGGATTATCGACCGAAATATAAGAGTTGGAGATGAAAATGGTGTAGATGATTATGAAGATGATTTTCACGATTCCAGTAGACTACTCAATTACAGTTATTCTCAGTTTAATGACTCCGGTGTGAATCCTGGACGTACTGATGATTTCAATGATAATGACAACAGGCTGGACCATTCTGGGGCAGTAAAAAAAGTATCCTACGTGAACAAATTGACTGATGGGGGAAACGACAGGAAGATGGCCAGTTTTGTCCGTGACACAACCAATCTACCCAAATCCATTCTCAATTCGCCTGGACCTCATGGTCCCAAGAAGAGAAACAGCGTAAGTTAACTTGTGTGAAGGGTAAATGGAGGGGTCGGGGGTGCTCGGGCAAGAACCATAACCGTGGGTGTGTTTCTGCATCCGCAGATTTTGGATATGACAGTCCATTTAATTCCACACAAAAATCTCTGAACTGTGTCAAATTGTATTAACAAGCCAGACACATTTACAATGTTCTAATGTTCTAAAGGTAACATATTTTACTCCTCATGTGGTAAACTGTAAAAACACCCCAGCATGGCATGTTTTCAGTGGAATACACAATATTTGGCAGAGGTTACTTCTCGACTACATTTGCCATTTGCTTTTGATTACAATGTATTTCTACTGTTGCTGAGAACCAATGCTTTTTGGACCATTTCTTCAGTATTTTATATATTATGTATTTCAGACAAATGGTAGAGTCAGTTTCAGGGAGAGCACCCGCTCCGGAAGAACCTCACCCAGTTTTCTAGAAGACACAACGAGTAAGCAGCTTCTGGGATATGACTGGATAGCGGGCCTCATCGATAATGACCCCACAATTATTGACCAATCAGAGGCCTTCTTTGACGAGTTGCGAGATTTTCGCCGTGTCAATAGAGATGAATGCGAAAATAAATCTTACATGGAGTAAGTTTTAAGTTCAGTGTCACATGTATGTCGAAATCATTTATAGAACTACATGTACATGTACTTACTGCATTTGCTCAGAAAGAAGAGCTTTTATTCCTGCATGTATGTAGACTTATGAGCGCCTCTAATTTGACCAAACATCTTGAAGATTGGGTGGGGGGGTAGAGCATTTAGCTTCAGTTTTTGGGAGGGCTATGGAAATCTTGCAGCTAGTGTAGGCTATCATCATTTGTTCTCGCTCAGGAAATTTTGTAATCAAGTATTACTGATATTTTCATGTATCGGTACAATACATCAACATGTATGACACAAATTGTCTAAATCTTAAAAGATATGCTAACATCTCTCTAACAGTTTTAAATTCTCTCGTTCAGGGGCCCATTGAGCATTACTAGATCAGCTGAGATGACTGCAGTGAAAGAAGCACTGGAAACCAGTGAGTATGATTCAGGGATTTGTCAACATGGCCAACAATTTGTAAGAAGATGAGCGTGAGAGGGTGGAGGTGGCCTGGTGCAAATTACGAAACACTCGGCGTGATTTGCCATGAATTAAGTGGCTTCATGTGACCAGAATTAATCTGTTCACATTCTGCTATACGTGAAATATCAAGACTCATTCACTCCAATATGACATGTCTAATCGCCCAGTGTACCCAGTCAAGTTTTTCTAACCCTTTTTTTCATCGGGGTTAATACCCTCAATGGAAAAAAACAAAACAGTTAAAGGATTTTAATCAATATTTTTTTTCTCTGGAATATGTGTCAGAAGAGTTTAGTACTTAATTAAGATTTTTTTTTTTAATTTTTCCCTTGTCCCATGTGGGCATATTTAAGCCTTTTTGGCAGCTCTATTTAGCTCCCAGTCAGATATGCATATTTGTGAAATGAAAGCGAGGCCGCCAATCTGTGACGTCACAGGCGCGAGAGCTCGCTAATGACAGGTACCAATTTAGTATGTATTACATACTGGGAGAGATTTCTTTTAGTGGCATTTAGAAGTTGGGAAGTAGATAAATAAACAAATTACTTATGGATACCAACTTATAGTTTATTCGGGACGACGTTTTGATACAGGTATCGTTCTCAAGACAATGACATCAATTGTTGATTGAAATTGTAGTTTTAGGGCCGCTTCTCATTCGGATTTCGCGGCCCATCAACTCAATGTTTTATTTGAATTTCGCGGTACATTTCTTTGTTTTTAGAATGACATCAATAAATAAATAAGCAGTATATGGGCGATTCCACCGAAAGTGAGCCCCATAAGTCAGGGATTCATACACGTCAGTTCTACGTACCGAATTTCGGTTCGTAGATTGAGTTTTAAAACTCAATTTTTCAGTTCAAAACTCATTTTTTTTGAGTAAAAAATCAAAAGTTTTCACCAAAATATTTATACTCAATTTGTGTGTTGGAAACTGAATTTTCAAGCTTAGGAAACTGAATTTTCAAGCTTCGTAAATTCGAAATTTCAATACCCGGTTGTCGGGAAATCATCCCATGGTCGCGAAAGCACATGTGAATCTGTCGGCAGCAACAACAACGTCAAGTGCAAACTCCGTCAGCTGCTCTGAATTTACCTCGGATGACTTAGTCTGTTAACGGGGTATATTCATCCGAGACTAGTTTATCCGACGTAATGTTAGTTACATCGACGTATATTTCCGTGGAAGAATCCCGAATACTTATGAACCGTAATTTCACTGAACAATCGACGAGTCGCCATTTTTTTTTTTGGTTTCGTTTTCGTTTGACCTTTTCGTTCTCGTTCCTTCCAACGCAGGGAGATACAAACGATACTGAATAAACACACGTTGTTTTCGTAGAATGCCAATCGTAAGTATTTCTTTGTATAATCTGTGTGGTCTGTCTTGAGAAAATAGTAATACTGTATCATTTTCACTTTGGTTTGATTATAACGAAAATTGACACAACCGTACAGCGTGCGGTTGGAGAACATGACAAGGGAGTGAACTCTTCCTAGCGAGAGCGCAAGCAAGCGTTTTGAAGCGTTTCAGTTCGTTGTTGTTTTTTTCCTCCTTTTTTTTTGTTAACCATATTCTATCAAAATAATATCATCCTCAAGACTCCTATTATTTGTGTAACCCAATACAATCATCGTGTATATAAATAAAATATATAGGCCTACAATCATCGTTTTATAAACCAGTGTGATCATTTTTGGTGGTCATTTGTAATTGAATAATATGATAACTGGAACTTACTTATGTCATCACAATATTTTTATATTTATTAATTCACTGCTTTTGTTAAATGTTTCCATAATTAAAATTATTTTTCTGTTAATGTTAAATTTTGGATAATGGTTTCTTCAAATTTAATTTTAGATCTAAATTAATAGATAAATGGGTTTTTTATGATATCAATATATATTTTCTTTATAATTACCACCTAACAAGTTGGGCCATATTTGTATACTGAAATTGGATGTGTGTTTGTGTATTATTCAGACAGTCCTGTGTGGAAGTTGGAAAAAGGAATTAAAAGTTCTGTTATGTACTGTTGATTGATTGAGATATAACAGCTTTCAGAGAGGGAAATAGTTGACACTCCTCACTGCATGTATATGAGAACTACATGTACATGTATATATAAATGAAAACCAGTACCGGCAGCATTACAAAGTTTTACCTGATTACCTTAAGTATTACTCGTAAACAACTTGAATAAATCTAACATAATTTGTTCATGTATCCTGCCGGATAACATAATGATGGAAACGAGTAAACGCAATCAACGACACAAAATGGTTTTAATTACACAAAAGGTTAAAAAATACCTGAATTGGTAACAGTGGACAAGGTTCACAGAAGGTAACATTTACCCTCGTTTGTAAAAAAATTATATACTCAACATTGGGGGAAAAAATGACCCTGGTTTGTAAAAAATTTATATACTCAATTTGAGGGATAAAAAATGCCGATAAATTTTATTTTAACTCAATTTGAGTGAAAAAAACCTCAATTTTCCAGATTTCGGTTCGTAAAATTTGGACTTCTATGAATCCCTGTAAGTGAAAATTTCAAACCCATATGGCAGGGATTTCTTCGCCCTCATCTAAGAATTTAATAGTTCTGCTGTTAGAAAATATAAATTTTTTAAATATATCTGCTAAATTAGCAGTGTAAATCATCCGGCATCTGTACATCATTATTTTTTTGCATTTTAATATTAATTTTTTTCTTTAAGTTCATACCAAGGCAGTATTGAAGACATCTGTTAGTTAAGAATGTCCCACAAGTTGAAGTGACTCTCCAGGCATTGCATTAATGAAAAAAAAATCCAATAGAATGACCTCATGGAGTGAATAATATAATTTTGAAAAAAAAATTCCCACCATGTCTTCCTGCTTGTCACACACGTAACGCTGAATACATTAAATTAAGTTTTATAGCAATATTTACAGTCCACATAAAAATTATTTGAGATTGTAAATTAGATCCTTCATCTGAATAGTTGTATGCCTCTTTTGTTGGCTTCCATTGAATAGAGAAACCTCCTTCCTCAGAATAAGTAGCAGTCACACACGTAACATAGCGTTACGTGTGTGACTGTTACGTGTGTGACCTGTATATATGCACATATGTATGCTGCATTCTAACAATCAGAGTTGTTCCCCTTGCTCCCTAAACAAGGGGAACAGCTCTGATTGTTAGAGGGCAGCATCTGTCATCCCAAAACTGCTCTGTCATCAAAAAACTACAAGAGGAGGGAAATTTGAGTTGCCAGGTTTGTGAGGCTTGATGCTTATGATGGTGATTACACTATAGGTGGTTCAAAAACAAGTACTGTGTTGAAATCATCCACATTCTGTCAAAAAAGCTGCAGAGAAATTGTTCATGGAAGTACTTTGCGACATCGCATGGCAAAGGGATTGTAGATGATGTGGGGGGGGGGGGGCTAGGTCAAAGTCTCTGGTACGGGAGAAAGTCATGAGCAAAAATGATGAGGTGGTTGTTCAAAGTTCTGAGGATTTTGCCTCACTGGCTTCTAAACTGATGGTTGTCACCACTGTTATCCATGTACCACAGGATCAGATAGATGAGAACATCAAAGCTCTTAACCCTTGGGTTGATGTTCTTGGGGTTCCAGGAATGCAGAGAATGCATGTTGTCGATTGCTTTGTTCAAGAGGATATTGCTAAGCTATGGCATGTCTCCGGTCAAGCTAAAGCTGATATTGTTCTGGATTTCAGTGTTGGTCAGGTCAATGATATCACTCCTGAACAGGCAATTCAGGTAGGGTCTTGGTGTGTTGTGGCATATGATGGTGAGATGTACCCGGGTGAGGTGATGCAGATTGTTAATGGGGAGTACAAGGTTTCTGTCATGGTGAAATCTGGCAACCTGTGGAAGTGGCCATCTAAACCAGATGCCCAGTGATATACTTAAGGTCATTGCTCCACCGGAAGTGGCAGGTTCTTGTGGACAGTTCAGGTTTGATTATTCATAGTACCGGTAACTTACCCTGGGTACATTCAGGTCGGCAATGTGTTGCGCTGTGTGCAAATATCTAGTCAGCATTTTCAATTTTGACGTTGCCTCGTTAAAATGACGGAACCGAACGAGATGTCATAAGTTTCTGATTTCTATATGCAACTAAATTGACAGTCATGATAGTAGGAAGTTGCAATAAACCAAAATAAACTTTTATCCTGTTTGTTTGATCAAGTTTTATGTAGTTTGTTACTCTCCAATTCACACGATGTCACACACGTAACACTGATGTCACACACGTAACACCAGGTGTTTTTGTTTTAGGCCAAAAACAAAAATGTGTATCACAACTTCAATATGCCACTTGTATATGTTGTTCCCTGTAGTTTAATGTATTTGGAGTCATTAAAAGAGATACCTTCTCAATTCACACGTTTTTCAAGATGTATGTCCCTACTCCCTAAATCCAATTCCGTGTGAGTCACACACGTAACACTACATTCTTTTGCTTTGTTAGCGATGTTGTCAACCGAGAGGAATAAACTGGCCTGCTGTAACTGACCAGCACGTGACCCAGTAGTGTAACAGAATTCTATAATAGATGTTCATCTTTTTTGTTAAGAAAAAGTCTGTTAGAAGAAACTTCCCCAAAAAATTCTCTGAATGTCACACACGTAATGGTGGAATCGCCCATATATTCATCCCCAGCGCGTATGAGCTACTGATTTAGGAACCCCACCGTGCCTTGAAGCCCACCTTGTTAATTAATCCAGCCATCTCCACAGGCCTAATCCTGTCTTATTAAATATTTCGCACCTGGTATAACACTATTGTTATCATACTGTTGACATTTACTCAAGGAACAATATATATACTGCTTCTTCACAATTCGACTCGAGAATACTACTGCCTAATAAATAGCAGTGTAAATTGACTTCAAAATGCCGTTTTGTGCCGCCCACGGTTGTACAAACGAGCAGAAAAAAAGGTTGTGGGTTGAATTTTTTCTCGTTTCCCGTGGAGACCATCCGACATGAATTTACTAGACTGTTTGCGTGCAGGTGGGCTATCTGATAATGTCACCAACACCCGTTATGCGAGAAATTGCCCCTTGTCTGCGAAAAGTCGGGAGCAGGACCGCTAGAAAGTCGCAATTTGTTCTTTCCTATCAATTACGCTAGCTGGACGGCATATTCCTACTGGAAATAATTTATTGAACACAGATTTGCCAGAAGTAAAAACAAAATGAACTAAATATTTTTGGTAGATAATATATAACGTCGTACTTTCAAACTGACCTGAACGAAAGAGAAAACTCCAAAATTGGCGTACGTCTCAGTGTTGAAATTTCACCAGCTAGGGCTAGACTAACAAATTATTTTGATCATTGTCTAAATATTTATTCATTCTGTGCATAGGCGGCCTATATATAACGTTCGGCATAGATAATAAATAACATACATGTACCAGTATGTGTTTACAAGTCGACCTTGTTCCGTGTGGGACGGTTCAGATTCGCTTTCCCTCTGTTCCATCTCATTTCGGTCGTTTGGTACGGGTTCAAACTGATAGGGCAGAACGTCAAGATGTCCATTTATGTCGTCTGTATATAGATCATCATCACTGGCATATTCCTCCATGGTTTCGAATCGTTTTCGATTAATTATACAGCGATATACGCGATGGAGTAATCGCAAATCCACAGCTTAATATATAGCGCGGACAGCTGCCCACAGGAGACGCCTGTCTGACGTCACAAGGTCACGTGACGCCTAAGCTCATTAACGGGTTAACTGGCGGAAATTGAGCTACAGGTCTTTAATTAAAAAGGCTTAAATACGCCCACAGGGGACAGGGAATTTTTTTTTTTTTAAATTCTTAATTAAGTACTAACTCTTCTGACACATATTCCAGAGAAAATTTTTTTTTATTACAATCCTTTAAGAGTGTTGAATTCAGTTTTGAAGCTCATTTATAGCCAATGTCAAGGTAACACGAAACTCTATTGTAGCTAAGGGTGAGGTAACATGGAGCTTATTTATAGCTAAGGGCAAGGTAATATGAAAGTCATTTATAGCCAAGGGCAAGGTAACAAAGCTCATTTACAGCCAAGGAAAGGTAACATGAAGCTCTTTCATAGATAAGGGCTAGGTAACAAAGTTCATTTATAGCCAAGGACAAGGTAACATGAAGCTCATTTATAGCAAAGGACAAGGTAACATGAAGCTCATTTATAGCAAAGGACAAGGTAACATGAAGCTCATTGGTAGCCAAAGGCAATGTAACATGAAGCTCATTTGTAGCCAAGTGTAAGGTAACGAGAAGCTAATTTATATCTAAGGGCAAGGTAACATGAAGCTCATTTATAGCCAAGGACAAGGTAACATCATGCTCATTTGTAGCTAAGAGCAAAGTAACATGAAGTTCACTTATAGCCAAGGGCAAGGTATCATGAAGCTCATTTCTAGCTAAGGGCAAGGTAACCTGAAGCTCATTTATAGCCAAGGGCTAGGTAACATGAAGCTCATTTATAGCCAAGGGCAAGGTAACATGAAGCTCATTTATAGCCAAGGGCAAGATACCAGTAACGTAACGCTCATTTATAGCCAAGGTTAAGGTAACATCAAGCTCATTTATAGCCAAGGGCAAGGTAACATGGAGCTCATTTATATACGAGGTAACATAAAGCTCATTTTAGGAAGCGGGTGGTTGGAGGTCCTGTTGCTTCAATGCATTTTGCTGACAAGCAACAGGAACTTGATAAGGCGATGTCTAGCACTGTAATATCACTTATCTTTATTGCACCATGTAAGCGACCTGTCTGTCATGTCTGTATCTTGTGCGCTGCCCTCAGTGTTTTATAGGGTGGATGGAGGGTGTCTGGTTCCATGCTGCTTCAAAGATTTCTTCTTCGAAGTAGCAGGAACACAACTGGGCTGGGTGGTGCTAGTTGGTTCGTTGTGATATAGCTGAAATATTGTTGAAAGCGACGTTAAATTCTATTCACTCACTCACTCACTCATTTTAGGAATTAGTTTCACAGCACTTCAATCTGAATGGTGATAGATTCTCCTGAATGTGGTCCTGCGAGTACTCATATTTTCAAATGTTATTGACAGATGTAAAATATGTACATGAGGAATGTTCAAAGCATCATGACGGGACAAGAACTATTGAATTACACAGTCCTCTTATGTGGGATTTTAGTTTTAAAACAGACAACTGCAATTCCTATCTCTTTTACGTAAAATTTCCAGATTTTAATGTGTGTCATTTCAAAATAGGGCACCTCGAAGACCCTCGAGACCCGTGGTTAGCTGAAAAACTGCCCTCGTGTATGTGAGCACTACATGTATATTTTAAATTAAGCACTGCATGAGCCTACTTTGTTTAAATTCTCCCAGATATTGGGGGGATCAAATTCATTGAGTGAACTGATCATAATTTTACAACAAATATGGGGATGATTGAATGGAGTGAGTGAATGATTGGCTATTTTATTGTTATAATTTATGATATTTTAACATTTCATGAATTTCAGAAGTGAAACCATTCACGATTAATGAGCGGTTGTTCACTGTGCCGGTCAAGAATGGCTGGATGGCAGATGTTGTAGGGGAGGCAACTGATGACACCGTAGAAAACAAAGAGCCATCATATGATGCTCCTAGATTTGTCAGGTAATGATAATCAGTACACCTGAAGACAAAACAAATCACATCTTTGAACTGAGGTTATTTGTCAGTATTAATTACAGGTGTGTTGGTTTGCTCAAATGTCCATACAGTGAGGTTTCTCTGTATCATCTCATCACAAAAGATTGAAGAAATGTGCAACTTGTTGCTCGGCACTCAGCATTTGGAGGATAGATCAATGACTGCTTAACCTGGTGTCAGGATAATCCATCTTCATTTTATCAAGCCAATTTCTACGTTCCCACTTTGAACTTCCCTTGATATATCTCACCCCTTCAATGTTCAAGGAACTTATAAATAGACATGAGACGTCACTGACTTTGAACCTATTTGAATTTCGAAATGTGTCGTGGAAGAGCGTTATTGATTGGCTGACCTATATATCAGGCCAATACAAGCACCATATTAGGAGAAATGACGCCGCTACTTGAGGATGATGTCACCCTACACACAATCGACGTGTACGTTCTGATTGGTTCATCTCTCGTTCGTAGGTGATGTTAACACCTCAGATTTTGAACACTGAAGGTCGTCAGATAAATCAAGGCAGATTCGAAGTGAGAACGTAGAAATTGGCTTGATAGAATGAAGATGGGATAATCTGACTGGGTGAAGTATCATGTCTGCCTACAGCGTGGTGCTACCATGAATAGGCAGCATTGAGCCATTCTGTCGCATGTAGGCACTGGAGATATGACTGAAGAAGTGGTGAAAGCAACATTGCATGTAAGTCCTATGTACTAAGTCACTTGTCTCATCATTCATTGAGTCACGAGTTTTATGGGAATGTTTCACAATAAGACATGAATAGCATTTGAAAGGATGCAAAATCAGTTCTTCTTTACAAAAAGATTGATGTTGAATTTTCTAGAGTGAGCATCCCTCGATCGACGCTGCTGTCACCGCACAGAGTTAAACCTCATCGCAGGAAGAGTTTTGATCCCACAGACACCATGTCCCTTGGTGAGGTATGTACATTATTAGCGCATCAGATGACACTACGATGTGCTTCATCGAACATGTTGAAGTAGTCCTGATTCTAATTTTCTTGCGCGTTAAAAGTTAACTGTCGTTCTGATGTCACCATGATATGATGCAGGCTGTGAGTGCTGCACCATTGAATAACAGGAAGGCAATTTTTCAGATGTGGTTGTCACTGTCAAATCGCTTGCTGTGGAAATGGGACTTCAGGTCACAAATATTTCCTTCACCAGCAATCTCAGTGAAATAAATTAAGAATGAACGATATTAGCAGGGGTTATTCTAGCCCAAAATCTTTCATCTACTCAATTTGAGAATTTCACAAAACTCAATTGTTCGGCGCGCCGTTGGCGCGCCAATAATCTGAAAAACTCAATATTTCCATGGTTTTCATAGTTTCGGTTCAGAAACTCAATTATGCAAACATTTTCATAGGGATAACTGAAAACAAATTTCAAACCTATAGTTGAAAATTACACATCCATTATACATGTCCGCCTTCATTTCAAGCCTGCGAATAATTTTTTCACAGGTGACCGACACTTTGACAGGCATGAATAACTTAGTACCTAACATTTGAAATGTGCTGTTCTGACAAAGATAGTATCTGGCTTCGGCGGCCGACTTCGTACTCAGTACTACAAAAGGTAGCTGTTTTTTTCCAGGAATAGTTGTTTATAATTGTTAGCTAACATGAAATAAATATGACTGCATGATTAACTTTGTCAAATTTCTGTACGCAAGATGTAGCTTTTGGCTGAGAAAAAAAACATCGAAATTGCTTTTCAACAACTTTTTTTTTGAAGGATATCTGCAGCCTTATAGGCCTATAGCTGACATTTAGTTATGTAAAATATATGGGCACCCTCATAATGAATACACAAGATATGATACCTTCAATATTTCCTGAAAGAAGAAAAAACAATACCTCTATCAACTATTCTGTTTGAAAATCCAATCAAATGATACTATGCCTTTCAGTTATACTTGAAGGAGAATCAACAACCCAAGATTGTTGATTTTATGACCTTGAAAATGGTAATGTTTCATTGAGAGGAGATCGTCAGATGCATTTCGTTGTTGTTGTTGTTGCAAAGCCCGGGCCAGTCAATTTCCGTGTCTAATTTCTTTGCCCACGGTTTTGCAGTTCATTAGTCATTGCAGTCAAAGCATTCTTATATTTTGTACATTAATGTCGATAGTGCACAAGTTTTATTCTGTTTCGAGTGGTAGCTAACTGTAAAATATCAGATCAACATCGTTTGCAGCAACTGATGATGTCCGCAATACTGCGAAGATGGCATTTGGCAATCTTCGTAACGCTGTATTTCATTGGATGATGATGAAATGCCTGTCCAATGAATAAGCCCGATACTGCCCAACACTCTCCTATCAAAGGCTCTCCTATGCACCATTCGTTCAAATTGTCAGTATCACCTTTGTGCGGAGTCACAGTTCGCCAGTAAACAACAACAACAACAGACGTCGGATCGCGAACTCGGACAAGATTCAAGGATTAAAATAAGTTTATTTAGATACAACTACACAATGATATGGGCGAGGAAATATCAGTAAAACTCAATTTTTTTTCGCGCGCAAGCGCGCTCAATATCGAAAAATAGGAGAAACTGAATTTGTCGAGAGAAAACTCAATTTACAAAAATCCTCTAAAACTCAATTTTCAAAATTTCTCATCGGGATTACCACGATGAGAAATCAGCTAGAAAAACCCCTGATTAGGAGAAATTAATAAATGTTCCTTCAACATCTGTGTTGCACCATTTGTTGGAATGGTCGTGAATTTGATCATTCCAATATTCCATATGTAATACTTCCTTGAATGCTGTGATTGAATTGTTAGGGAATTTAATGTACTCCTTCAATATCTTCTTTATGGCATATGTATGTTAATTACATTGTATTTTCGATAGTGAGACAGAAATATTTTGTAACTTTTCTCCTACACCCCCTATAGGAAAAACTATAGCGTGATTGTTGTTCATCATATCAACTAGTTAGGTAAACTTCCAGTTTGTTCTGCTTCCCTTCTTTTCAGAATATATTCCAAACTCAGGCATCTGTATATGTAATGATAATAATTATTGTACCAGCTAATGTTCATTATTGTCATTTGTGTGAGGTCATATTAATTATGATTAATTTAGTGCTCTGATCATGACAAACTTTGTGTGAGTTACTGCCAAATATATAACCCCAAATTCAATTGGACCTGTGTCGCACTCTAGTATTTCTTGGTTATGTTTCAGCACTGTTTGATGGGGTGGGATAGTTCTAGACCAGCCTTCATGCCCGCTGCTTCGAACGTAGCCCTTAAAGACGTCTCCAAAGGAGTCAAGACAAAGATTGCAACTGTAAGGATTGTTTCAGATATTCGTTACCGTACATGTTATGAAGGCATTTGCACATGGAAAATATTCATTATTGTGGCATGAAAATTTATTTTCTGCTGGAGTTTGTCATTCTGTGATATAAATGTATTTGGACTGAGAATATAATCAAGCCTGACAGGCTTTTACCTAGTGGTTCTCATTCGCGAGGTTGTGTCTGGTGTTTTATTCAATGTGTAGTCTGACTGGATGTTGGTCTATGAATTACAAAAGTCAGTCTGTGGTTGGTCAGTTTGGCTTGTCTTCTTTTGTGTTAGAAGCATTATCTCATTCTCTGTCCAATCTCGTTCTCCTGTTAACTCAAACTGCTGAACTTAGTACGTCATATCTGGGTATTTACCTATCTAGCATGTCTAGCATGGCTCTAGGTTTTGGGATATTGTGAAGTTTCTAGCATGTCTTTTTCTTATATGAATTACAGTACGTATGCAGTATTTCCAGAAATGTGCCCTCGCTCGATGGCAATCCAGAGAATGTTTTAATAAAAAGATTTTTTGTTGACTATTCTCAAATGTATTTTCTGTTCAGGATATTTTCTGTTCATATATCTAATATTTATTCGTTCTTTACTTCTAGACATTGGAAGAGGCAGAGAAAATTGCATCCAGCTTCTATTGGCCAAATTCCGCACCACCCCCTGCAATGACTACGACCAATCACAGGCTAGCTCATGATTCCATTCTGCAGCTCCGCTATGCCTCACTGCTGAACCGCTCTCAAATACAAGAACGGCTAGAGCAGACCGACTTAGCTAACAAATCAACATCATTACCAGGCCAGACTAACCCATCAACTGACCTGTCTGTATCTGGAGGTTCTAAGCAATTTTCCTGCTTTCCGCCAGGAGGAAGAAATCAATCAATGAGCTTGAACAAATCCTGCACGGATCAGCTGTTGGACACCACATACTCTCTCATGTATGAATTAGAACGGCTGAAACAGGATGCGGATACGAGACTGCAGACAAATGTCAGTGTGCATTAGATCATTTAGAATTGCCTGGCTTTCTTACAGTGAATTCTCCACGGATTCAATCACATGAATTTCATATTTCCACACAGAGTAATACTGGGGTGGTCAGTTTTGTTGGAACAGAAAATGGTGAAATGCTACCAAAAAAAATTCCAGATCAAATTTATTATGCAGGCTGATCAAAATTTCACTGATAAAATGATATGTTGATAGAGTAATTGAATTTGAATTATATGAGAATTAATGTAGAAATATTTCAGAACTGCTTGAAACTGGTGTACCGTATTTTCCCTAATAATTCACGTAATGGAGATGAAGTTTGACACTCCCAAAGTCTGCTACTTTCAAATTAATCTTCCATGCCAATTCTAGAAAAAACAGTCCGGTTTGAATTATTTGTGGCGGCGGTTTTCAAGCACGAGTCAGAATGACTGACTGTTTCTTCATCTTCTGCGATATCGATCGCCTCTTGCTTTCCCATTTTTATTTTACCATTTTAGGTTATCTGTCATAGTTGGTTTAATAGTAAGCAATTCTTTAAGGAAGACTCCAGGAAATCGACCGTAATGATCGGCTGATAATTTGTTGACGATTTCTGTTTCATCCGATGGCCGACAAATTTGTGACCATCGTCATATGTGTAGATCTGCCTCCTGTACTTTTATCATATCCTAATAAGATGCCGTGAACATTATTGATTAAATGAAATGTCATTCAACTCAACATAGGATTGACAATCAATTGAAATTTTAAGGACTAAGACTGGACCTCTTTTTATATATATCTATCATTACAAGAAGAATAGATGAACACTATCCGAAGTACTGCTGATTTTAGTGTTGATATATTAATGGGATATTGAGTATTACTGTCCATCAAGGTTCATTATAAAATAGATTTCACTATAGCGTGACCACTGTTATGCCCCCCAATATATATAGCAGGGCTCCCACTGACCTTATTTTTCCCTATATTTTCGGCTCTTTCCTATTTTTCCCTATATTTTCTCAAATTTGACCGATTTTGCCCTATTATTCCTATATTTTCAGGATTATTTGTGCTTTTTCGCGCAGCGCTAACCTTGTATTTATTGTGATACATATACACGAATAGTTGACTTATTTAAATCCTCCAAAATAACAACGCGACCGAATCGGAAGTGTCAAAACTGAATTGTACTGTGTTTCTTCTTTACTAGAGGAGTGGAGGCCAGTGTCTTTTGTTGTTTTTGGATTTTAAACACACCGATCCTATGAGATTGTAATTAACAAGTAATTATCCCTGTTGGTGAAGGGAAAGGCCCTGTTTTCTGAATTTTGCCTATATTTGCCCTATATTTTGGTCATTATATCCCTATATTTTGACCATTATGCCCCTATATTTTGCCCATGGGTCAGTGGGAGCCCTGATATAGTTATAATAATGTATGCTGCTGTTACGAAGAAGCATTATAGTGTGACTCGCCTATAGTATTACATGTACATGAATCTATGTTCTGTCCCCAAACGTCAGCGTTATATGAGGGACAAGTGTACATTTATAATAACATTTGGACTAAGTTGTGAATGGGACAGTTCATCAACAGTGAAGACCTCCTGAGCACATATATATCCACATGAATTAATAGTGTAAAGTTGTGTAATTTTATAATTTGTTTTAACATTATAATCAATTACAAATTCATATAAATAATAATAACTCAAATAAATGAATGCTGATTGCATGATATTGAGTTTAAAGTATTATTTTGAATGTCGTTTGTTTCACTGTGACTTCCAATCTGATTAAAAACGGATCCACTCTGCCGTAAGTGAGAGAATCGGTTTCTGGGTCTGTGTTTACTCCGATTACCTTTACGACGACGTGGCTATGATGTTTTGGGAAAAACTCTCTCTCTCTCATAATCGGATAACGAATACCATGCTTGATCAGAGCGTTTCGGATACAATGTTACTGAGAGATACGATTCAAGAGTTTTACTGTATCTCATCTCGGACTCGTGGAAACTGTGCCTTTGCTGAATCCTCTGTTTTCACATTAGAGTTGTAGGAATAAAGAGAAGATATTACAAGACAACATGATATATTTAGTACATACAATATCTGTTATTTTGAAGCAATAAATGTCTTATGAAATAGGTAAATTGTCTGGTTGGTAGATTACAAATCGATGAACGTTAGTTCAACCATCTCTATATATGTGATCGGCAACGATGACAAGACGACTAAATTCGTGACTTTTTAAAACTCACGCCATTCGTGGTGAAGTAGTGCTGATTGGTTTTTGGCCATTTTCTCCGTTTAGGTTTTCGCCTTAAAGTGTTTGAACTTTGGACACAATATTCCAATCGTGTAGATCTTCAAAAGGTTGCCTCAAATTCGGCCCTGTTCATGAATTATTTATGATTTAGTGGAGAGGGGTCGAGTTTTTGTAGATTTTTTTCTAATCTTTCAAATTTGCACGACGATAAAATAACTTCTAGGTCCTAACTAAAATATCTGAGGCAGCCTATTTTTATTCAAATGTTAAAGTTCATTATTCCAAAAAAGCAAGTTTGTTTGATGAAAACGGAGAGTTATTAGCGCGTGATTTCGAGGACTATACTTTTCTGAATGACATCATTTATCTTTAAATAAATCGATTCTTGTAATCAATTCGAGAAAGTTATTTATTTATCTAAATTCCTTGAATCAAGGGCTTTCAGAAAATGTATAGTTTGTTTGGATACAAAAAAGTACTGCCCCGTAATTAAGTAAAATTGTGATACGTACACCTACGCAACTGGGACCCGATACAGTAACCTTAATAACCGCTTCTCTATGGAGACATGTGGCTAATTAAGATCTGGGACAGTCTGTATCTTAAATCTGTCGCGCATGTCAGACTGGCGACCAATCACAGTCCAACTTCAGTGGGCGAATAAGTGCCTATCCGAGCAAATACTAATCTTCGGTGATTGCTCATGGAGAGCAAGAACTTCGTTAGCCGCCTGGGTTGGATTTTTCTGCGCCTCGTTCACTACAGAAATAATCGGATAGGCACCTATACGCCCGTTGAAGTTGGACTGTGATTGGTCGCCAGTCTGACATGCGGCAGATTTAAGATAAAAGACTGTCCCAGATCTTAATTAGCGACATGTCCGAAAGAGGAGCGGTTATTAAGTCTGAGTTTTAATTAGATTGAGATGATTTTGACCACATGGTATAGCCTTGGAAGTACGCATTCCGCTGATACACGAACATTTTAGTCCAATCTACTACACACCGCTTGAGCAAATTTGTTCAGTCGTGTAAAATCAAATTTGTTGTAAAACGCGAGTGTTAAGGGTCTTGTCCCCAGCATATGTCATCTTTAAACCAGCCTTCGAGATCGTGGTAATATTGCGACACCGGGCGAGAGACGTTCTGTAACAGACTACATAACTTACACCACCCCCTATTAAAAACCTTCTCCACAGTATATTGTTTGCGCCAGTAAAAGTACCTTTCGTACAGTTTTGGATGTTTGTCCAGCATGGTCAAATACTTGGCCAGTTCCTTCGGTGACTTGAAGTCGTCTGTGTTAATGTAGGAGTCAGGAGGTGCGATACTGTCGTAGTATTTGGTGCCCGCCCCGCCTCGAACCACTGGCACCGAGTTCCAATACAGTAGCGGATGCCAAAACTTCTCCGTGACATAGTCTCGACAATTGCTGTTCTCGAAGGCCAGATAAAACTTGTATTTCTTCATGTTACTCCCTTGATCAATGCCAATGTTACAACGATCCTTGCTTTTGGTCGTATGACGACATTTCACATCTCCACAATTACCGTAGAAGTGTACATGAATGTACCGTTGTAGTTGACCGACATACCAGAGTCGATCAGTATGCGTCGCATCACATCGACTTATTCGTGCAGTGGTCATCTTGGATTTGAGCGAATACAATTTTGAGAAGTCCGACTTGAACTCCTTGTCGGTCAATGAACGTCGCCTGCGAATGGTTTTACCCTCGTGGATTTGTATATCAGCGTCTCGTCGATACGAGGCTGTGTAATTTATAAGACCATCGAATTCCCTCAAATTGTTTTGGAAGACCGGAGGTTCCATTCCGATTAGGGTGTACAGTTGATCTGGAAGACGTTTTAGCGGTAAATCCTTCGCGCCCTTCAAATCTCTTATACTAAAAACGACGGCATCGCTTTCGAGAAGGTGTTCGGCGTTGTTGGAGACCTTGCAAGGTTTCGTGTCTGGATGACCGTCCCATCCTGGACGGGAGCAATACTGAAAATCCCTCGAACGCACGATCTCTCTCGTCTGCAACAAAATAAACTTTGATTCAACATGTCTGTTATAGGAGTGCTCTTTGCTCTGGTTTGTTGGTGGTCCTATATACTTGAATACAGATTTGGGTTGAGCGGGAGACGTCACACATTCCTTGCAATTCCTTGACGAATGCCAGGCGGTCCAGAACAACCTGGTTCCCGGATGTGGGCTACGAGAATCCACTCGTTTTTTGCCATGATTACTCATTCTTGTCGAATTTTCCCAGACGGTCAACACGAGCAGAATGAAAGCGGACATGAAAAGCAGACCAATCCAGATTGTCCTCATCGTCGGTAACATGGCAACCCAGAGTGTCCGCATCCTCGCTAACGGTATTCACAATAACGTTAGTGTCCAGCCTGTGAATAGTAAGTCACATTCAGCCGACTGACGGACAAAGACATTTCCAACAGCACAGGTATTTTCCGTTAGCAAATGTCTCCAGAGCACACGAGGTAGTTGAACGCCGTAAGTGGCACGTCTATCATTCTTATCTTTCAAGGAATTCCACCTTTATTCAATTGGTGAAACACAGTCCTGCGATGAATGTATTCTTTATACTTCCCGAAAGTTATAATCGAATGAAAACTTACATCATTATACCTGATCAGATCACACTACTTATCTTTAAGTCTTGGTGATGTCGCTGGTCCGTCTAAGATACAGGTACAGTTTCAATAATGTCCGTTCATCATGGAACATTTGTTCAAAACGAATATATCTGTATATGAATGATACAATCACAGTACATCATCAACACACAACGTCAACAAAGAGGCCTACACTCTTTTTTTCCAGTTTGATCGTAACTCCACGTTTCGCTTCAGTCAATATGCAGTTTTTCTTGTATATCCCATTCTGTATTGTCCTGACGCACCAGCCCATATCGAGTGGACACAGGCTTTGGTTTTGCGAGATCGCTTGGAGCTATTGTCAAGGCGATGCTCAATGGAAAGTATATATGTTTCTCTGCATGGTTCACGTTCCATTTGTTTATGAAGTAAACAAGTCACCTTTTTATCATCACATAACTCCATATTTGGTAGTCACTTCTGGGACCGTACGCTCGGACAACACCGGTGGAAAACTATACCATTCATTCTACATATAGCCTAATTGCTCAAATATTATGATATACCCCGATGAGGTGAAAATACAATTCGATATCAAACATCAACACAGCATATCTGCGCTATGTCGGAACTAGATGGAGAAAACCATCTGAATTGGTAATAATAAATGTTGTAATGTGTTTATGTAATCTATTGTTTTGTTTAACAATTTGTGCTTGACCAAAGGGCGGTGTTTTCCCGCCCTGAGATATGTAATAAACTGAGGAGTTGAAAGTCTTAATTCAGCACGACTGACTGGAACCGTACTGGTAAAGTTTTGAAAATGAATTTATTTCCATTATTTCCATCGCGGTGGAAATTATTACCACCGCGGTGGAAATTATTTTCTATGTTTTTGCTATTTCTGATGTTTCACGCAATTTTCGAGGTTTTCGCTAATTTCCAGTGTTTTCATGTGGTCTTGTCTCTTGAAAATGAGTTTCCA
The DNA here is from genome assembly GCA_036873755.1 of Hanleya hanleyi. NCBI lineage: Eukaryota > Metazoa > Mollusca > Polyplacophora > Lepidopleurida > Hanleyidae > Hanleya > Hanleya hanleyi. Next base: position 122,538 of record JAVTVY010039192.1, on the reverse strand, counting down.
GCGTTTTCGTATGGAAATGGTTGTAGTTTTTGAAAATGACTAAAAAAATCAGAGATGAATTTTGAAAAATCGAAAATGAATCTTAGAGGATGACAAGAAAAGAGAGAAAATGCGAAAGTGAAATTTTGAAAATTAGAGAAAGGCAGAAAATTGGAAAGACCAATGCATGGTCCTAGCAAACCACCGTAGAAAGCTGAATATACCGTTATTCCTGTCATAATAGAGGTGTTATCAATTCCATACAAGTCTGGTCAGTTTCTACAATATATTACCTTTCATTTTGTTATTTTTATTTATTTTTTCCGAACTGCTTCGTTTCTTCAAAATTAATTTGAAAAAACCCAGCGATAGTCCATAATGCTGATTAAACAGGCCAGTGAAAATTTAGCTTATTCTATCTCAAATCAGTATATTTTTCTACTTAATGCATCAATACAAATTTCATCTAAGTCCAGTGGTAAGAACAAATAATTTCTGATTCACATGGTATTTTCCGCTTCTGGAAATTTATTTTGGATATTGTTTCAAATCTGGTTTCGATTTGAGGGAAATCACGTCCGAGACTTCCTGACTCGCCTGCCGTCGGCCTGGTAAAATGCAGTCAGCTTAAGCCCGGCGCACACTGGAGCTATCTGCTTAGCCAAATTTCATTCGTGCACGATGGCGTAAGCAGATAGCTTCCGTGTGTGGGCAACTTTATCAAAGTTTTTGGTCATTCGTGTCCCAAGGCAAATATCCAGTTGACGTGTTTGATAATTTTGGGCACGCGTGGAAGAAATCTTACGGTGTGCGCTGAACGAAAGCTATGTGCTTACGCCTTTTTGTTAGAGCGCATGCGTGAACCGGCGGCGTGGTGACATGAAAATGATTATTATCTCCTTGCCGTCCCTGTTTTATGTCGGAGAATAAAAGCTTAATAAAACCTTTTCAGTGAGTATTTTAATCCGAAGAAAATCGTGTTTGCCAACAGGGGCAGCCGACTTCATGAAAGTTGTGCTTGTCTGTTCTGACTTTCACTTGCCCCAGCAATAAGTACTCATGAGTTACAGCCACAACAACGATTTTGCTCGATAATTTGTCACGGCAATTCAACACATGAGCAGTGTGACTAACGTCACAGGACCTACGAAGTACAGTAGGCATTAGGACTCGAACGCGAACTGAACTCTTGGAAATCCCCACCCCCAGTTGAAATCCTGCCTATATTAAGATGGGCACCACCCAAGTCAGAATCGCCACTGATTTTCATCAAAAATCACCAGAAATTTCCATCAAAAATAGGTCAGCTCAGAACTTGTTGGTAACAGTCTCCTAATGCGCCTTCATTCCAAAATAAATAACGATCACCGATTTAATTTTACATTTTTTTTTTAAAGGAAACAGATTGAATAATATAGGTTCACTAGATTTCAAGCTTTACGTGTGAAAATACATCTACATCTCTTTAGTGGTTTTTAGTGCCCTTGTCCAGGATCAAAACAACTTTTTAAATCACATTATTTTCCCAACAATACACCAAATTTTTATATATAGTACTATAGTATAGAAAGGTAGCATTTATGTAGTTTACGGTAATTCAACTCGAGACCAACACCTTCTATGCACAAGATAATAATGATTCTATGTGATTCTCCTGAGCATAACCGGTACAAAGACGAATAAATAGCGTCTCTACATCACGTTGTTATCTAGATATATGAGACAACACATTTTGGGTATCGGCAATCTGATGAATGTACTATTCCGGTTTCCTTGTTTCACATTATATTCTATGGCAGTTGATCGGTGATTTTCTTTATGATAAACGTTAAACCACCTCAGCTTCGTTGTGCAAACAGCGCTGAATTTTTGAGGGTATATGCAGTAGGGTATTTTTAGCCGGAGAGTAACTGATAGGCCTAGTCATTAAATGCGATAAAACGCTGGAGCAAAACGGACCACAGTTTTCTTGGCAATGATGACATGTTTGGATGTGAAACAGGATACACGTTACAGGCTACAGCTTACATATATATAACAATATACTGAAGTGTTAATTATAAATAAATTACAGATCAGAACTTGCTGGTAACAATGCCCTAATGCACGTTCATGCCAAAAATCAAGGTTCTAATGTCAACGGTTCTCCTTATTTTGCCGACGAAAGGATTCGGATGGACTGACTGACTCACTCATTACCGGACAATTTGCGATCTGTAGCCTACTTCGTAGGAATATTTATTTGAGAACTCAACTTATCTCTTGAAGAACTCAATATTTATTCCCTATGACTCTTTTTTCTTCTTCTTTTTTTCCCGCTGTCCTTCGGCGGGCATATCCCCATCGATGAAAAAACGCAATAAAATGCCGGTTCGCGCATACGCTCTAACAAAAAGGCGTAAGCACATAGCTTTCGTTCAGCGCACACTGCAAGATTTCTGCCACGCGTGTCCAAAATTATCAAACACGTTGGATATTTGCCTTTAGGACACGAATGACCAAAATCTTTCATAAAGTTGCCCGTACACGGAAGCTATCTGCTTACGCCATCGTGCACGAATGAAATTTGGCTAAGCAGATAGCTCCAGTGTGCGCCGGGCTTTAGCGTGAGGGGCGGTGATTACATGGGCGGAATTATTGTGGAATTTTTGTACAGTACCGGTCTATAACAATATTAAATTTATTATCGTCAGTATTTTACACATCAATCTAGAAGTTAAACAATTAATAAAGAAATCTGGCATGCAAAATGTGAAAGCAGCAATACTCGCCTAAATATCAATTGGCAGCCAGACTCGCCATCATACGAGCGGAAATGTTTTGGCCTATTGCTGAACGTACAGAATATAAATCGTTATCTTAACCGCTAATGAGGAATATATAATATTGCGATAACCAATATTCCTTGTGCCACTCAAAGCTGGCGTGACTTATTCGTATTTTAAATGCATAATTTAAAGATTAAATCAATATAGGATTTCAAAAATAACTTATAAGAAAAGTGAAATACAAACGTCTAGTCCGTCAGTCAATATTTAGTCGTCTTCCATTAAAGAATTTCCGCGTCCATAATCCAAAAGAACAAGATTAAATAGAGAGATTAAATAGTTTATAATCACAATCTCTTTGTCAGGACCAATAGGCTTTGATTTAGCTAAACTCTATCGCCACCTGAAAAACAATAAGACGATTTGGAAACAATTGTAATAGATGACCTCTACCCAACTATAACTGGTTAACTAACTACACTATGCAGATGGGTATACCTCGTGAATAAATAATAAAAAAATAATAATAAACAAGTTAAATTACCTGTGGTTAACCTCTTGGCCCCATCAGTAATATTGTATGTTCATCTGTATTGTTTACCATAATTACCTCAGTCAAACTGGATCAAACAGATTCATGTATGTGTATCTGTTTGAAAATTACACAGAACCAGAAGAGCGGCTAGAATCAGCCGGAATCCAGACCTGAATGCGCGGAGGAGATATACAGTAAGCAATAAAGGTTATGAGTTATCTCTCCATAACGGTTCTTTCTGTGTTATCTCCCCCTAGAAGGGCTGTCAATGTTGGATATGATCAGGTTTTATTCCATATGTAAGGATAAATATGAAGAAAAAATATTCCATCAACTTACCCCTCTTCACAATGTGTAAACCTATATGCCAAAGATTTCTTTGTGATGTGGAATCTGTATGACTTTGATGACCCACACAAATAATTGTCAACTAATGAACATTTCAACACAATAGGAAGACAAACCGAAGAGACCCCCAAATGTTGATAGCGTAATTGACCATAACTAATTAAGGTGATGAAAATATATTCAGAGAAGATCAGCTTTTTATCATGTCGCGCATGGTTCACTTTAGCGATAATGGGGGTCCCTGTAAAGATTGTTGATCTTTGGGTACGTGTTTTGAATAGCCCTGTCTAATTTTCGTATATTTAAGAAATAATGTTTTCATGGGCGTGCTAAATGGTTATTTTACGCACGGCTAGTGTGGGAAAGTTTACACTTTAGGGCAAGGGCGGAGCCCGCGCCCTAAAATTTATAAACTTTGCCACACTAACCGTGCGTAAAATAACCATTTAGCACGCCAATGAAAACATTATTTCTGTTCTATTGCACTGCTCAAATTGATTATCAACAAAGATTACAATGAAAGGTTTAAAACATACTTTAAACTTTGACAACCTTTCTCCCCTTTTTGAAAAAACTCGTTCACTGATACCTTGATACCTTGATACCTCCGCTTTGAGCTTAAGTCCTAGACTTGTTAGCTCCTCAAGACACCTGACTTCACTCCTTGTACTCCGCTTCCGTATCACCACCCTATTTTGTACCAATAAATATCATAATAACCGGTCTACATTTGTGTAGAAAATATTGAAAACGTGTCCTATTTACATGTTCAGTGCCCGAAAATGGTAACTCATTTACAAATGAAACAGTATTTACAGGATCTGTAACTACGTCATTTACATCGGTCGAGAGGGAGGCTCTGTGTCCTCCACCACTCTGATATTCCTTTTGATCACGACATTCTCTCCTGCCTGTCAGCGTGCCCTCAGTTCCTCGCGTAGGTGAAAGTTTCTCGTTCGCTCCTTCTGGGTTAAATCAGGAACAACATAGATTTTGTTCAGCCTTGGATCTGCGCTCTCCCTAAGATTTTTTGCACCAGCCAGCACCCGCCTTCTGAAAGAAGAATCATTAAAACACACCTTGAAAAGTCTTGGCCTGTTGTCGGCTTTCGCTCCGATGCGATCAAGTGACAGAATCTCTCCCTTAATTGTATCAGAGTTCTCCCCAGTTATAGCATTCAATATGTGGAGTGCACCTTGCATGTCACGCTGTTTTGTTTCCAGGGAGTCCTTACCCACACTCTCATCTAAGCCCTGAATAATCAAGTTGTTCTTTTTTAATTCTCTCAGTCTGCTCTCTGAGACTGCCTCTTCGACCAATCTCTCCAAATTTGCAGCGTCGGTACTGGAAAGATCTGTTCCATGTTGTGGAATGGCCTGGAGTGATTCTAATTTTGCATTCATCGAACTCATCTGGGTTTTTAGTTCATTTACATCATTCTCCATTACTTTCTGTCTCGATTCCATTCTCTGAGAGCCCTTATAGAGATTCTTCACGCCAGGCAAAGCTCTAGTACACCCCGGGCAAAACCACATCATTGCATCCATCAGACCCTTCTTGTTGTTCAGCAAGGTGTAAAAATCTGGTTCCAGATCGGCACACTTTAGGCAATACCAGAATTCACATAGATCACACTCCATTGCCATATCTTTTCTGCCAATGTGAATTTCACACAAGCCGCACGTCGAATCATCATCGAGATCGTGGTTGTTTGCAGTTGAACTTGCGTTGGAAGCTGCCTTTTTCCCTCGACTCGCCCTATTGGCCGCCATCTTGAAAATCGTCGATTGAACGGCGTCGGCAGCAACCAATTAGAAAAAGCACCACAAAAACGAGTATAATCAAGATCCAGGCGCCGATCGGGTTGCAGAAGTATGTCGTTGGGCTTACGAACCTATACCTGTCAGAATTATCAGATTATGTTGACCGAAAGGTGAAAAACACATCAAAAATGTTCGGAGAAAATTCAGGCGAACGTGTGCGGTGGTGATACCGGAAGCGGACTGATGTTGGGACGATGCTCCCGTCTCGGTTGGCATCGTGCCAATGTCAGTGGACGAGTTTATGTGATCCCTCAAATGGGGAGTGATTTTGTCAGCTAAGTCAGCTGTTGGGAAATTACGTGGATATATGCCTATTTGTGTCGCTTTGTTAATCAATTTCCCGATGGAAACAACAGTTAAAGTTGAGAAAGAAATTTTATCTTGTAATTTATTTATTTGTTTGTTTTATTCCATTGTTACTTTTATGGAAGCAGACGTCCGTTTTCTCATCCGACTTGTGAAATGGAATCACCTAATGAACACCTGCACTTGGCACATGTACATTTCACATAACCGTGGTAAATCGTGTAATAATTGCACGGTTAGCTCGATGTTATTCACACAAGTGTTATAGAATTGTCGATTTACATCGCGTTTCGTTTGGATTTTTGTACTGTGGTTTTGTGAATGTTTCGTCTAACTGTGTGTTAAATTCTGTTCTTATATTCACTGGATTTAATGTGTTGAGAACGTTGAAAGTCTATTCAGTTTTGCTGACGTTTTAGTCCAAGCTAACCATTACGTGCTGTCTTGTGTACCTGTTGCGTGCTCAGTAGTATTCATCGTCTCTTTATGTGTTGACTTACCTGTTTTTGTCTGTACTCTTCATGTCGTCCATCTTCATTTTATCCAGCCAATTTCTACGTTCCCACTTCGAAGTTCGAAGTGGGAACGTAGAAATTGGCTGGATAAAATGAAGATGCATGTCGTCTATCATGCCGATTAACCATGACTGCATAGTCAGAACGGTGAGGCTTTGAATCAAAGATCCTCCTCGTTCGGCGGGACAAATAAGACAGCCTTTTGTTAATTTACTAACTGAGCAGAAAATCGGGATAGAAGAAGTAGATCGGCGTTGGGGCAGACGTCGATTTCTCGTGAATGATTTGCGACATTCTGTTTTGAAACTGTTACGGACCGAGTAGGGGCCTATACGGTGTGATGTTTTTACCATCAACGATTTTACGGTAGAATTGTCCCTGTTGTTTGTCTAGTTACAGTGGAGCTTCACTGTAGATCTTTCGTTGATGACGAAGACGTAGATATAATTTTAGTGATTTTGGCAAAGTGTTGGGGATCGAGTGGGTGAAAGCAGGGTTGTTCGGGTTTAAAGGTTTTTGCTGCCAGATACGGATGATGCCAGATTTGTAGATGCTGATGTAAAGTGTAAAATGCTCAATTGTTCTTCTCGGTCGTGCGATAATAGTAATATAAGGCTAAATGCCATCACATTGACACTATCATAGTAGACCCCTCGTTGCTGGAAATAGACTCTTGGTATAATCCTTCCGTCTTTCCGAGTTGCCAAACCATACAGAAAACCCATATAAAAGTACATATTTTCTTCATGGGAATACTCATACCATTAATTTAACATATAAGCCAGTTATGCAAATTTAACCCGAGATAAATTTTCTTCCCTCGGAATGTACTCCAAATTTTCTGGAAAATCTATTAAAATGACCCAAAATACGCCATATTTCGTTCACTTCCTGGAGAAATCTTGACAATCGATTTCCACAAGATTTCTCTCCAGTGTTTCTCGTCTGGAGGCAAGATAAAAAAGCTATTCAAAATATGGGGTCGACCACGCCGATTTTTGTCACATACCCCATACACAATATAACCCTATTTTTAAACACCTGGAAAACGTACGAAACTGAGGCTGACGAAGGTTGACTTCGCGACCCGACCCGCCATATAGCTCAATCGAGCCACCTCTCCGCATATGTCATTTTGAAGGAATGGTAGTAGGGTCATTCCATGAAATGGGGTCACCTTTAAGCACTCAAACTTAAAACCAGTGAATTTTCTAAAATATTACACTAATTTGAAAAACATTTATTCCTATTTAATGCCAGATACAAGGAGATACTGTAAAACATGAAACTTTCGCGACATGAAACTTTCACGATTTTTCAATTTTAAAAAATTCGCGACATGAAACTTTCGCGATTCTCTCTGTGTCAGAAAAAAAAAATAATTTACAAATATATCATACTAATAGACATGGGAAATACATACCGGAGGTGGCAAAATCGGCAAAGCCACGTGTATTCACATGTGGGTGCGCTCAGTGTGGTCGTTTCATAGGACCAACACGAGTCTAACAAAAGGCGGCGTTAACTGTATGAAGATACAGTTACTGATAGTCAAACAGAGGTTTCCTGACTGTTGGGGGCAGGTTATTTCAATCCCGCTGTTTCAGCCTTAAAAGGAATTCCCGTAGGTAAACAAAGTCTACATCACGAGATGTGCAGGTATAGTTGTCATTTGAACTCCGCTAAAGTAAATGAATACCGCAACGGAGAGCTCCAGCAGTTAGATCTCAGCGGGAATGGAGCTTTCAAGGCCGCTCTGAAAGATCAGTTCACCGTGTGGTATGGAGACATTGTTTCGGAATGGCAGAAAAGAGCTGTTTCTAGTATTACACTTGCTTCACATATGCAAGTTTTGGGACTAATTTAGAAGAACTGTATCCGGTGCTTTAAACAGTCGCTTCTAAATAGAGCTTAGGTAGTGAGACCATTAAAACTTTGCTAATGTCGAAAACAATTGCTCTCATGTCCACTCGCTGTCGTTGTTGTTGTTGCGTTCTTGTCTTCACCCTTGTCATATGAACATGTTTCTTTCGCGTTCATGAAACTTTCGCGATTTATTCCAATCGCGAAAATCGCGAAAGTTTCATGCACGCGAAAGAAACATGTTTTACAGTATACATAAGATAACATCTTAGTTATATGTACGCCCATTACTTTTGGAGGACCATTGGTGTCAGCATATGAGGACACCCACGGACCCCAAAAATGTGACATTGCAAACATTGCAAACATTGATGCTTTTGTTTGCACTGTGTGCATGAATTGTTAATAAATTTTACCAATAAAACAAGTATCGATCTGGCTCATGTCTTTCAATTTATTTTAGTTTATTTCATATCAGTCACCCTTAAATGCAGATTCTGGATGCATGAAACCCTCAAAATTCAGGTTGCGCGTCTAACGCTTGGTGTCCTCTTTTGTTACTTACTTTACCACTTACCTGTCACCACAAAAAGGTCATTCAGTGGTCATTCAAAAGTATTCTTGAGCTGGGCTAATCTTGTCTATTATTGATCCAAATATGACAGGATTTCGATGTGTCCTTAATAGCTGTAGATGGAATATACTTTTATGCCTCACTTTCGTTTCCACTTTCATGTGTTACACGCGCCACCCTCGGCTTGCATTTACTTATTTTTTTTTTGGTATGAATTACAATGTGCAGCAATGGAACCCAGTATTTGTGACATGGCTGGTGGAGCCACTTCAGAGCAGGGGCCATATAATGAGGCAATTGCAAAAAATAGCGGTCAAGTAGTATTGTGCTATTTCGCGTCCTGAACAGTTACATTTGCCACTTCGTTACATGTGTGACAAACAAATGTTGATTCCAGAAGAAAGAAAGTTAAACTAAGACCAGTCTTACATATAAAATGTTCATGTGCCATGATCAGTTTGATGGTAAAGTCTAGAGTTTGATGGCGACCTAGTATGGTGATTTCACATGATGTATGCGAAAGGACACGAAGCCATTTTTGGTGTCCATGTTACACGCACCACTTGATTGGATTGAGGCAGTCAATGCCACTAAATATGCTGACTAAGAATAGGATTAAATATTCTAACATTTGATCATGTTTTTATTCTATTTGACACTTAAATTAACGTGTTATGTGATGAATTTTGCATATAGTTTCGTGTCCTCGTTACACGCGCAACTTCATTTTTTTATTTTTCTCCCAAATTGTGGAATATTATCCGTTTTCTTATGTTTTCCGAATCTCTGTATATCAATATTATCCCTGAGTTAGTGCAGCCAGGAATTGACATCTTTTCAAAATTGGTTTGCATGTCACACTTTGGTACCCCCATTTCATGGAATGACCCACTACCTAGAAGCTTGGTACTAGTATAAATACTGGTTATCAAAAAGGGAAGGATACTTATCATGTGGTCAGACCCGGGCGCATTTGCGTACACTTCACCATCCATAAGTCTTACCGCGTATAGATGACCGAGATGGTTACAGGTTGACCCGGGCGCTCTGCAGTATAAATATTTTTGAGGGGGGACCAATAATCCGAAACTATGGACTACTTCCCAGGAGGCGCTGTTGACCTACTTATGACGTCACTTCCGGACCCCTGCGCATGCGCACAATACCGGATATTAATAATGGTGCACAGGGGTCAAAGGTCACTTCCGGTCACGTGACCTGAACCGGAAGTGGCGCCACAAGTAGGTCAACAGCGCCCCCTGGTGTCAATGTGACGGCATTTAGCCTTATGCGCAAGCGCAACCGGATATTAATAATGGTGCGCAGGAGTCAATATGTATCGCACGTCATTCTCCGTGAATCGGTTTTGTCTACGTGCCGCTCGTGTGACGTCACAAAGGTCATATAAATTCCCAGGGACAATACGACCAAATAAGGTCGTCACGAGACGTCTACGGGGCTATATATAACATTATTTCTCTCGGTTGAAGTATGAATTAGAGGGAAATTGTTTTCTCTGGTTAGTGAAATGTGTTTAGGAAATTAATTGTTTTGTTTAACAATTGAGCTTGCCCAGGGCGGTGTCTTCCCGCCCTGGGGAAGGTATTAAACAAGGTGTAAATTAATGTGGTTTTCATTCAGCACGTATGACTGGGACCATGCTGCCAAATTTTTTACAAAATTGGAATTCAATTAGAGGAAAACGTTAATTATTATTATTGGCTGGAAATGCTGGTGGAAGGAAACGTTGATTTTTCATCTATTAGCAATATAGTACGAGAATTCTGTATATACGTATTTGCATATTTACCCGTTCAATAATTAATATCACAGACTATTACTAGTTGGAGTGTTGGTGTAAGATTGTTTTGCATAGATGCTCTAAGATTTGTTCATCATGAGTATTAGTAGATACTAATACTCATGATGAACAAATCTTAGAGCATCTATGCAAAACAATCTTACACCAACACTCCAACAGTGTATGAGTATGAGATTTTGTATATAGGTTTTTATTTATCGATCGATTCAGATAATTAACATTTCGATGATGGAATTATAGAATTAGTTAAATTATATACAGGACAACGTGTTATATAAAACATTCATGTCAATCATATGTGTGCATAAATTGTTCAAGTATATTATTATATAAAATATGTGGTAGGCACGCACAAATGACTGATGATATAAATAACCACTCTACTCCCATAGAGTTTGCCGGGCCGCAATGGGTTGGGGGCAGGTTTCCTCCTTACATGACTAATTGTGGTTGGGGGTTGTTCCTGGCCAGCGGTAGGCGTTTATCTTTGTTTTTAGGTTGTTTATAAATGTAGCATAATATGATTGTGACGTTACGATTATTAGGCACTAAGATATAAAATTAGACATATATGTGCTAAAGCTGTCGGTCATTGTATTCTGTATGTGTTTTCGAGGAAATTGTAGATAGTGATGATATCGGTAATTGGAAATAACGTGTAACATGAATGGTAGTTGCCTAACGGTGATGTTGTAATAAAAAGTGCGGTCCCAGTAGCAATACCAAATATTGAATTTGTTGTTTATTTCATAAACAAATGTAGCGGGACCAGAGAACGAGGGTCAGTCATGGCACGAAAAAAAAAATACATATATATACATGGGCAGTAAGACTTATAGTAATAAAGATAACCTATAAATGTTGTACGATGTATTACGAGTCTATGGTCAGTGCGACAACATGATCGAGCGTGTCGTGTCCAGTATGTCTCCGCAAATTGTAAACAAACAAACAAAAATGGCGGCCGCACAACGTTCGTCCTACGTTAGTCCAAGATGACCGACAGAGCATGACGTCATCGCGGACCAGCAAATCTCAACATGTTGTCGTCCGTGGTATGAATGAATTCGATACATACACCCGCCTGTTAGTTTTATATAATTTTGCATGGTACAATCGCTCGCAAAAGGTTAAAAAACATCCGTGCAGGTCCGTTTGTGTTGTATTGGTAGCTGAAAATGGCGTACAGGGGGCAAATACCCGGATGTTCTGAGCATTAAAATCGTAGCTCCATCTATACACTCTGGCCGCAAGGACGACAACTCTGACTAGGCGAAACCTCTATGGGCCAAATTCCGGGCGATCTCCCCTGATTCGAACATTTGCATGTTAATCTATACGGGGAATGCATGTATGGGATAGGGGTGGCCATTTTTTATCGTTCTTGTGGATTTTAATATGGGGTGTGGCATCTTGTTTTCTTCGTCTCGCGATGGTGAATACGATGGGAGGGGTCTCGAAGCCATGCGGTGGGTATGGTAGTTCTGGCAATAGGTCCATACTGGCACAGTGGACAATGTTGGTTCCACTGGGAAACCCACTCATGGACATTTGCGGTATTGGGTCGTGGGAGGTGTCAAAATGAAGCGCTCCTACCGGGCGATGAAGTCATGGGTGGGTGCATGTAAAATTAGGATTGGGTTTGAACACATAAAATCCTGAAACACGGACTTAAATAAAGAAAACCCTTATCAACCAGGTTTAGATGGGCCAATATCGCTTTTCAGCGGATCGGGACCTGCCGAGAGAGGCAGGGTGGGTTAGTGGGTGTATGAAAAATTGGGATTGGGTTTGAACATATAAAAGTGGAACACGGACTTTACCCCTAAAATAGGGAAAACTCCTATCAACCAGGTCTAGAGGGGCTAATATCGGTCCCCAGCGGATCAATCTGCCGAGAAAGGCAGTGTGGCTTAGTGGGTGTATGTAAATTTAGGATTTGGTTTGAAAATATAAAAAGTGGAACACGGAATTTACACTTGAACCATGTGGTACGAATGGGGCGTGAGAGGTGTCATTGTGAAGCACTCGTGAGGGAGTATCCCACTGGATGAGTGTGATGTGGAAATGACGTCATTCCGCGCATGCGCAGTAAGATAGGTGCATGGGAATGCACGATTTGGGGTCGAGGTGGGCCACTTTTGGTCCAAATGGGTCGTGAGAGGTGTCAAAGTGAAGCGCTCCTCCAGTGCGATCAAGTCATGGGTGGGTGCATGTAAAATTACGATTGCGTTTGAACATATAAAATCCGGAAACACGGACTTTACCCCTAAAATAGGAAAAACCCTTATCAACCAGGTCTAGATGGGCCAATATCGCTTTCCAGCGGATTGGGACGCCCGTCAACGCCCGTCGTTACGCCTTAACGTCCTATCTTAAGGCCTTAACGCCCGTCGTTACGCCTTAACGCCTGTCTCAACATCTTAACGCCCTATCGTAACGCCTTAACGCCTTATCTAACGCCCTAGCTTAGCGCCTCTACTAACGCCTCAAACGCCTTAACTCTTGTGTGGCACACCATGTACCCTATAGCCCGTAGGGCAAAGGGTACACCAGGGTGCGGGTATACCACACATGCGTTAAGGCGTTAGTAGAGGCGTTAAGCTAGAGCGTTAAGATAAAGCGTTAAGGCATTGGGACAGGCGTTAATGCGTGACGACGGACGTTAAGGCGTTAAGATAGGGCGTTGAGGCGTAACGACGGGCGTTGATGGACGTCACTGCATTTCGATGAATTAGTGTCAATTCCAAGGGGTATGTATGGGATATCTTCTGAGCTATTTCACCAGGGCGCTGAAGCGTTGAGCTGGGCGTGGGCGGGCGTTACTGTCCATAAATGCAAGCGTATCCCAAAAACGTGCACAGTCGACGTTCAACCGTGAACTTTGGTTAAACATGCTCTGAGTGCGAAGGAACGTTCACCAGACATTACGATATGATGCGACACCAGAAGAATATACATTGGATTGAAGACACCGAGGAGTCCACTGAGGCGGATGCTCATACAGAGACTGCTGAGTGTCAACCGACTGATACCGAAACAGAGACTGCTGAGAGTCTATCTACTGATACGGAGAGCTTGACCTCAGATAGTCAGCCTTCATCCCAGGAAAGTGAGGCAGAACCTATCTTCTGGGATCGTATTGTGCATGAAGCTATTAATACTCATGTTGCAACGATCGAGGACGCCGGACAGGATAACTTACAACAGGCGTACATCAAAATGCGCCCCTGCATCAGGAAAACAGCCATGGTCATCTATGAAAGGTATAGTCTGCTACCATTTGAAATGAAAGGCGACCCCACGCACAGGGCCATCATGAAGACCAAGAGTCACTTGGAAGGGGATATGGGGTTACCACTCACCGAGGCCATTGCGCAAACAGCTGTTCCAGGACATGTTGCCGTTACAGTATCCTGGCCTGCTCGACGACGATTAGAACAAACGGATCAGAGCGAACATAGCCGAAGATTGAACTTTCTGAAATGGCGACTTCTGATTGGACAAAAGCAGCCGAGAATACATCTAACGGGCAAGAACGAATATGACAGATGCAGAGCCAAATGACGGCCTCTGATTGGACAAGAGCCTTCTTGAATGGTAAGCCTACCCAACGCGGCTCCCACAGCGATGAGGGGATAATAAAATGATTGACCTGTCATCCTTATTGTTGTTGTTCTCTCATCTGTCTACGTCATGGCGTCAAGGCTTTATACTAGGGCGTTAAGGCGCTCAGATACGGCGTTAGGGCGTTAAGATAGGGCGTTAAGGCGCTGAGACGGGCGTTGACGGGTGTCACTGCATTTCGATGAATTAGTGTCATTTCCATGAAAATCAGAGCTTCTGAGCTATTTCACCAGGGCGTTGAAGCGTTAAGCAAGGCGTGGGCGGGCGTTACTGTCTAGAAAAGCAAGCCTATCCCAAAAACGTGCAATCTCCCCGACCCAGTACACCCACTACTGGCTCATCTCGACCCCAAAACGTCCACCCCAGCGCTACTCGTCCAGTGCGCATGTGTGACATCGTCTATAAAACAAGTCCCTCTGGACCCCACACCCCCATTCCTACTGTTTCAGAGCCATGACGGAGACCCATCCCTATGCGACTCGCATTTTACAGCATGCGACCGTGGTTAATTCACTCACGGGTTACCGAGCGGTGGTTCGGTTCATGTTTGCAGATGGCGACGACAACGAGGGGCGACGCCAGATCCTGGAAGAGTTCACAGAAGCGGTCCTCGACAGAGTTGACTCGATGTAGAGGTGTGCTATCACTGGACTATGACAGCCATCCTTGATTCCCGGGCTATGGACCACGAGGGCTCACGCCGAAACCAGCGACGGCTCGTTGGCCTCACAATGGTCTTTGCCCTATTGACCCTGACGCTGTGGCAATGACAGTTTTGTCTTACAGCGACAGAAAAGAACGGCTCTTCAGAGCCTCCATGTCTTCCGACAGAGAGACGGCTAACTAAGCACAATGTTCAAACACACACGCGCGCGCGCACGCACACTCTCTCACACACACACGCGCTCACACTGGACGCTCCCCCATGACTTCCAACAAAAAACATACCATTCGTCGTCCCGAACTGATGAGGGACACGTGTTAAGCCCTATATGTACAGACACCACCACGGCGACCACCACCACTACCACCACACACCGCTACTACTACCACCACCACCACCACCATCACACACCATCACCAACGGGCTTGACGGGAGTTGGGCACACCTCACGGATCATTTGGACCACGGATGGTCCATCTCTACCCCAAACAGCTTCCTTCACACCCCCAAAATGACCACTTTGGCTACTACTCCTACGATGACGTCATCAATGACGTCACAGATGACGTAGACATGTCTCAAGTCGTTGTCTACAACCCGAGGTCTACAAGATGACACCGCACACGGTCCATTTGATTTGGAAAATAAAAGGATGGGCCCATAATCACTCAACAGACTCCCAAGAACCCTAAAATGCCTGCTTTCTATACTGCGACCAGACTGCGCATGCGTAGAATGTTGAAACCGGACGACACACTATAGCCCAGTCGGATGGTTCCCCACGAATGCTTCAACCTGATACCTCATATGGCCCAAAACAGACCACTAGTGGTCCGTCGCGACCCCAAATCGTCCATTCAAATACACTTTTTCTACTGACCATGCGCAGAATGACGTCAGTTCCACCCCACACCCATCCAGTTGGACGCTCCACCACGAATGCTTCACGATGACACCTCACACGACCCAATCGGACCACTAGTGGTCCACCTAGACCCCAAAACGTCCATTCCAATACACTTTAAACGGAACCTTTGAGAGCTTATTGATACCCCTTGACCTTTGAGAGCAAATTGATACCCCTTGCCCTTTTGAGAGCAAACTGATACCCCTTGACCTTTGAGAGCAAATTGATACCCCTTGACCTTTGAGAGCAAATTGATACCCCGTGACCTTTGAGAGCAAATTGATACCCTTGACCTTTGCGAGCAAATTGATACCCCTTGACCTTTGAGAGCGAACTGATATCCCTTGACCGGATGTCACGTGACCGGATATGACGTCAGAGTGACGTCAATTTGATAAGTAGTAAAAGGAGAAATTGACTCCTATTGAAGGGCAGAAATGTGCGAAACAGGGGAGATAACCAGGAATTGTGACCTTTGACCCGGATGTCACGTGACCGGATGTGACGTCACAATGACGTCAATTTGATAAGTAGTAAAAGGAAAAATTGGAGCCGATTATAGGGGGCGCTGTTTTTTTAAATAGAGTTATCTCCCCTGATTCGTACCGGAAGTGACATTTGACCCTGCGCCTCATTTGTATCCGGTATTGTGCGCATGCGCAGGGGTCAAAGGTCACTTCCGGTACGAATCAGGGAAGATAACTCTGTTTATATACTACTATGCTGATAGCAAAATACGAGCGTAGCGGGCAAGATCTATGGCGTTACGTTTCGTGGAAAACATCATCATTGAAAACTGTTAACTGCTCTCTCTTGCACGAAACTAACCTGTATATGCATATACTATGATTATGTTTTTAAATTTGGTGCTGATGCTGTTATATGAAATAGGAATTTGGATTATGGGCGCGGAGATTCTTTAATGGACGACGGCTGAATAATAAATGACGGACCAGACGTTGGTAATCATCCGATCGTCAGAATCGTGTTTTTCATGAATTTGATATATTTGGCTATGAGTCGTAGTAGCTCGCAACAATCAACATAAATTTGGGAATTTGCACCCACCACCCTTTCATTAAACAAGAAAATCCTATTACGTTATAATGCGTAAGTGATGAAAATTATTGAGATATTAATTTTTACAATATGCCGTATATAGATCCCAAACAATTAAACATAAGTTTCCGTGAGAAAATTGTTGAAATAACACACAGGCACAAATACCGGAATTCGTGGGTGTGCATATCTGCATGTGCACTTCCCACTCCTATAGACCCTCCTAATGTATATCTTACTAAGTATGCGTATGCATGTAGGTGTTCTCCGTAAATACGTCACCGATCGGAGTGAGTGCATCCTTTACTGACAGACTAGCACTGTTAACATCGTAGCTTATATATTGGCGAGATATACAATCCGGCATAGAGAGATATTATACATAGTTAGAGTAAAATGTCGGATTCTGGACAATTAGTACAGCTCAGATTGAGCCGATTTGATTCAAGTCAACCATGGGGGTTCAAAATGCAGGGCGGGTCCGACCAAGGCCTGCCGATCTATGTCGCTCAGGTAAGGGAGGCTTTCTTTTCCGGTGTGCATTTAGACACCGTGCTCAAGTTACCGAAGCTGCAAGCAATCTCTTGCTCCATTCGGGAACCTCGTTAAGTATCCATACATTTCGAGCAGTAAAAGTTCCTGAGAGTTTCCGACTGGAAATTGCCCCACTTCTTATGGTGTATTTCGGGATGAGCATCTTCTTGTTCCTTATGTATAATGGCGCATCAGTTCTAGGATCTTCTAGATGCTTCCATCTTGATACACTGGCTTTCGTCCGAGTGTTGTACACACAGAATCCACGTAACATTTAATACCGTACTGTTAATAATGTCATCAAGAATATTCTGAGATCTATGATATTTTTCCATATTTTGAGATACACTATAAAAAAGGTTATTAATATGGAAAATTCAAATTAACCTAGTCTTTTAGCGTGAAAATATGAGAACCCAACTAAATATTCCCGATACCGGTTGTATTACACTAATCAACATTCTAATAATTATGTAGGCCTACATATATACCATAATCGTTTAAAACTCTAAAAATACGTCTATGACAGTTGTATATCTAGTGTTAGTATCCAGGCATCAAGACTGTCTCGGTCGAATGAATTCTGCAATGACCTCGTTCAATGTTATAGAAAAGTGTTAATATCACAGTTTATCTTGTTAAATATCATTCTTTATCACCGCTACATCTTTCAGCTGACGCTATATACCCGAACATCAAACTGGTAAATTGTACAGGTGAATATAATATCACCGCTTCCATGCATTTCTAAAAAGAAAATTTCCAAATTAAAAATAGAACGGGGTCCGTGAAAGCCACTACCGTACTTAATCCCTGTTGAATTTGAACCGACACTTGGCAAATACGACCACCGGAGAGTAATTGTGTTGGTAAATAGCAGCGAAAGGTCAGCGTGACTGCGAAGACTGTTACCAATCTCCTTGCACAAAAACATTTTACAAACGCCAGTCAAATATATATGAGCGTATTCACAGTGTTGGGCATATTGATTTCGGGCTACTATAATTATTATAGTTAGACTGGCGCAAAACCCGTCCCACGGACGGGAAAAGAGCAAACATGAGCATGCGCAATGCAGAACATATGTCACGAATTCAGATTATCCACTTTCCTATTCAATTTAAATTTTTCTAATGCTATACATGTAGGTCTTCAACTGTGAGTTCAGTCTCCGACTTCAAATGCCTGGCTATTCAGTCAGTACAGAACGACTGCCTGAAATTAGAGAAATCGAGCTGATGGATGGCCCAACAAACAGTTCGAGAAAATACGACTGAAGCCAAGAATTCATGAATGTCAATTACTTCTGATCAAATTCGGTTTCTGACCGGTTTATTTGTAAGAATAATGAACGTGGCATAACTTTATATACCGTACACGAATAAACTGCATTTACTTAACGGTATTTCGGAGATTCAAGTTAATGAGCACATTTCAGCGAAATAGCGAACTTTTTGGAAAGATGAGTATGCGCAAATGCATGCAGATTGGGGTTTCGCGAATTCTATTTATACTGAAGGGAGTATAATCTGAGCATATCTGAATGAATATATATGATTCATCGTCTATCTAACTCTCTGTCTGGAAACGACATACATTCCTGATAGATTACTGTTAGCCAAGTCCCCGTATATGTGTATTCCCTTTGTTACAAATCCTGCGATACAGGCATACCTTTTCCGAGGCTCAATACCATGCAACATCTATCACTCATCTCGTATACCATGTCAGTTTTTACGCCCATACTTCGAACTAGCTTGAAATGCATACGATTATAAACGGTTCTGCTATGCGTTCGTCTCAAGTATGCACCGAACTTGAGGGGTACCTATGACAAGTAACCAGGCGAAATAGGTGTGCTTTCAGTTCAAATTATATGTCCATGCATGCATGCTTAATTCACGATCGGCCGTAAATTGGCTAACACCAATCTGGAGCATTACAGTCGGCTCGCAATGATTAACTCACACCAATATTCATATCCCGAGAACGATTTGAACAATAAAGAGACGTTTAGTTTCAATGAGTTCCAAGGGTGAAATATTACAGCTACCACATTCGCGATCTAAGCTAATTAAAATATAAAGCGGGTGATAGAGAGAATTGAATTTTCCGAAACAAAGAAGGTGTTCGCTTCAGATGGATTTTTTTCCTTTCAGCGTCGCTCTCTGTTGCTCTATTGTCTCGCTCTGAGCCGGCCGGTAAATTGTGACGTAATGCTCAGGTATTCCCCAACTCTTTATCAGCTCGACGAGGCCAGTCTGATGGGAAGTTTTGGTTCATATCCCCATACAGTTACCATATATATTTTCATGAACGATCCAACTATTTACGAACAATAGTCAGTGGTATATAATATATAAATCTACTAAAAAACTGACAACTCCCTGCCAAAAGTTCTGCGAACAATAAACACGGGAAGTTACTGCAAAAAAACCCAACATATTAGCACAAGCATGGTCACTTGGGAAAGCAAGCGTCACCGGCGCTTGTTGAGGATCATTTCCTAAATAAATATAGAATATGTTTAAGTTGCAAAACTGAACACCTATACATCACCGGAAAATGGGAAATGAATACAGCCATATTGTAGTGACGAAACATTGAAGAATAGCTGTAACTGCTGTGTATCAGGAATTTTCCTTTTTTTTGACCCAGCAGGCCTTCATATTGGAAATCTTTTACATTATAACTTTTCCTTTCATAGTTACAACTTTTATCTTTTCGTTGCCCTCAGACGAAATACTCTAGTGTGGAAGTTAAATATATGTTTAACAATTATTTTTTGCTCTATTGGCTCGTCACAATATTCAACCACTGACCAAGTGCATGGTGTGGCTGTGTGTGCGTGCAACTCTATGGTCACGAATTATAATAACATAAGCGATTAATTGCGATAGCGGTTCGTTGTCTTTATTTCACGTCACTATTGCACTTAAAGTCCAAATCAAGATGGAAAACAAGGGACAAAAATGAAAAAAAATAAAAAATTATGACTTGGAGTTTCGAACCCAAAAGTTGGTGTTCCTTTGATTTGTAGTCCGACACTCTAACAATTCGGCCACGAAGCAGCTACAATTTTTGTTTGGAGGAATCACGTTCCGAATGGCGGTGAACTTCACCCCTACAGAGCATTCCAAGCGTTTTGATATATTTCTATATTAAAAAAATATGACACCTTTAACCAAAACGATTTTTCAGTATCATTTAGAATCAAACCCACCGAATACGGATATCTATGACTCGTTTTGGTTAACGGTGTCATATTTTGCATACGAAGGGAATTCCCTCTAAGAATATCACCAAAAATTGCAAAAACAAACAAATGCCGGTGAAAAGTCAGAATACAAAATTTCAGTGTCTTCTCTCTCAAGCTAATAACATTTGAAGTTAACACGAAAAAATAATATTTTCGGTTATAAACGCAACACACTAAGGAAAAAAATACAGTCAAACCGAACACCTCCTTTGCAAAAGATCCTGCCAGATTTTGCAGTCCAACCAAAACTAGTTCACTTGTAGAGCACATGACCACGGTTTGTGATTAAACGTTAAAAAGATATCACCCGAATCAACACAAAACAATACAAACGAAAATGCCAGCAATAACTGAGTGATAATTCTTAGGGTTTTTTTCATCGAAAATTGGCCAGAACGTACGTATCTCCGGGGGTCTGAGATACAACCTAAAGTGCTGGGATACTATAGCAGTCCCCCACCCCAAACGGAAAATGCTTGCAAGTATAACTCCGGAAGAGATAATCGAAGCGTAAAAGTCTATTGGCGTTTCATTCGACTGGTGGGTTTATTTCAGATACACCACAGATAGTATCTATACTGTGAAGGATACGGCTTGTCAAGTGAATTTAACAACTAAAAATTGAAAGAGACACACAATAATTTCTCCCACACAGTCGATAATTTAAGCCGGTCGGAAAACCTGAATTCGAGGATCCGATAACGATATATGTATGCATTATTCGTTCAGCAGCGTTGACATGGCTATGAAAATGGAAATATATTGACATGATTACCCGAGAGTATGACGAGCCTCACTCTTAAGATTTTTTTCCGAATGATAATCATGTTGACAATAAGCAAATGAGGGCAAAAAAACTTTCAGCAGTCGATGATTTGACCACAGGCCGCAATGTAGATAAGCCGGGACTGAGAGTAGTGCACACTCAGCGCCATATTAAATTTCGAAGGCGTGTGATTAGCGGATTTCTGGAGCTTTGCTAATAAAACCCAGACGTCCACGCATCTGTTATCTGTTACACCGATCGATTCCTGACTATACGGATCACCAAATGGTGGGTACCTAGAAGAACTTACATGGGTGGTTCCTCTAACTCGGGCCAAGTTTCGTCGCACGGCAGCATTTGTCGCTCTGAATCCGCCATCTTTGCCCGATGAATAGGGTTACCGACCCGAGAGTTCTAATTATTTCGGCAAAATCCGAGATTTCAAATCATTGAATCTGCAGTGTATATCAACATCTTATAAATATATGTATCTGTTGTTGGAATTGAAATGCAAGGCCGGATCCAGCGAAAATTCATAGGGGGTGTCGACTATCACAGTCCAGCTGGCAATGCATGGTTGTGGCCCCGGAAGCTCCGGGGTCCTAGATCGCCGAAGATTAGACTGGACAGAGCCCTGGTTTCTTAATGTATTTTAAAGGGGAAACAAAAGGAAGTAACTCCGCCTATCATTTTTTTTACTTTATTTATTTACTAATGAAACGTATATTTATGAAAGATCATTTTATTATTATTAAATAGTACATATGAAATAGAGACTCATCCAGTCTAGCCGGAGATGCGTTCTAAGCGTTTTCCCTGAAATGAATCTGAACATAATGTCTGCAGATTTATGGTTCTATTTTCATGTTTGTTTGGCATTTATCAGCACGCATCGATATTGAAATAAAATCACATCTCATGCCCGATTCCATTTGACTTTTTAGTTATATTTAACATATACAAAACGACAATTTTTTACGTTATGGATTATTAGAAACCAATAGGCGTACTGATACAATTCATCTCCCTAGTATAATCCGTGGCGTGTCCTACTCCTCCACTTTACTCACTGTCCTATTCCTCCTCCTCCTCCTCCACTTTACTCACTGCACATCGGGTCGCATAGGTGTGGCGCGGGATAGGCTGGGGCGAGAGACCTGGGGTTTTCGCTACCTTGATTCCATGGGCCAGGCGTTCACCCTAGAGTAGAATGGGTTGACTGCGCATGCGCGATGAGTAGTAGTATAGAAAGGGCACGCGATCTCCCTATCCCTATAGGTGTGGCGCGGGATAGGGTGGGCCGAGAGACCTGGAGTTTTCGCTACCCGAGATTCCATGGGCCAGGCTTGCACCCTACAGTAGAATGGGTCGACTGCGCATGCGCCATGAGTAGTGCGCGATGAGTAGTATAGAAAGGGCACACGATCTCTCTATCCCTATAAACTAACCCATGGGGGTGAATGAACCCATGGGGGTGAATGAGCCATGGGGTGAAATCCGTGGCGTATGAGGGTCGGCTCATGTGGGTTTCACTTCTTAAGGGTCGGCTCATGTGGGTTTCACTTCTTAATCCGTGGCGTATGAGGGTCGGTTCAGATCCCCTGGGGCGGGGACATGCCCCTGAGGGCAGTGGGTGGGTTCAATGAAACCTCGTTTACATAAAGCTGAAATAAGGAAATCTCCACAGCCCAACAGGCGAGGGTCCGGGGCCGCCTAGATTGTCGGAGATGTGTTCTAAGCGTTTCCCCGGAAATAAATCTGAACATAATGTATGCAGATTTATGGTTATATATTTCACGTTTGTTTCGCATTTATAAACACGCATCGATATTGAAAAAATCACATATCTTGCCTGAATCCATTTGACATTCTAGTTATATTTAACACATAAAAACAATGACGTTTAAGTCATGGAACATTAGAAACCAATATGACACAGATACAATTCATTTACACAAAGCTAAAATAAGCGACACCTCACAGCCCAACAGGCAAGTGTCCAGGGGTCGCCTAGGCTCCGGAAACTCCGGGTTCCTAGGTCGCCGGAGATGCATTCTACGCATTTTCCCGGAAATAAATCTGAGCATAATGTACCGTATGTAGATTTATGGTTCCATTTTCATTTTCCGCAAAAACACGCATCGATATTGAAAAAATCACACCTCGTGCCTGAATCCATTTGACTTTCTAGTTATATTTAACACATACAAAACGATGGCCTTTGCGTCATGAGACATCGATACCGATACGCTCCATTTACACAAAGCTAAAATTGTAGCGAATTCTCACAGTCCAAGCGAGGGTCCAGTAGCCGCCTACGCTCCGGAAGATCCGGGGTCCTAGAACACGACACAGGCTCGTAGTATATGCAGGCTATACTGATCTCGCCCATCACTGATAGTAATCCATATTGGCATCCGTGTTTAAAGTCCTTACAGTCACAGTATTACGCCCTAACTTCGAGCAGCGCATGTCAGCAGTAGGACTTCCGTTGCCATGAAGATCGGCAAGAGATGAAAAGCCAGGAGAAACACCTCAAATTAGACGAGATTATTTGGAGGTAGACTCAAGAGAATATTCAATTCATTAAGATATATATATGAAGAAATACAACGAGCGGATACACATCCTATAGTGTGTGTTGTGCCTCATGTGCGGCGGGTCACGGTTCACACCTAAGAGGTGTAAAATTCCTACACCAATAATGCACCAAAACGTTAGATGACTTCGACGGAATCGGCCGAGCGGTCACCGATGTGTCCTAGATCCACGGATGAGTTCTAAGCGTTTTCCTGAAGAAAAAAAAATCGGAACATAATTTTGCAGATTTATGGTTCTATTTTCACGTTTATTTCGAATAAGCACGCATCGATATTGAAAAATATCACACCTTATGTCCGACTCCATTTGACTTTCTGGTTTAACACATACAAAACATGCCTATAACACAAAAAGCTCGCAGCGATAACGTGTGATTTTATATACATATTGAAACTCCAACTTAAATAATACGCCCACAAACCACATGAATAGATGGTCTGTTAATACAACTCTAGATACGCTATTTACTTTATACACATTCGTTGATTTTACATATCATTTTAAGACATTATTTCTACGTGGAATCCTACCCCCCCCCCCCCCCCCCCATGTTTTTTGCATATTTTTGGGCCCCCCCCCCCGTAGATCCCCCCTGAAATGCATTAAACAAGATGTGATAATTGAAAAAGTGGGCACTGCTCTCAAATATAGATGCATCTGCTGCATTTCAACAATTTTCGTATTCATACACAAAGCTGGATACTTCGTGTTTTGATAAAATATGCCAGGATCGGTATCATGCAGATCAGGCGCCGCGGAGCATATCAAAAGTGGGGGGGCTGACCCCTATCTCGACCATAAAGTGGGGGGGCTGAAGTCGGCCCTAGATCGGGCTTATAACATTACAGCTCCGAAAAGTGGGGGGGCTGAAGCCCCCCCAGCCCCCCCGGCTCCGCGGCCCCTGCAGATGTGCGCGGACAGATTTCTTACCGGTTCTAATGAGTTTTACCCAGAGTTATGACTCTGTATAATCATAATTGTATAGTTTCAATTTGTGTAGGTCATCAAAAGCTCTGCATTGTGTACATATGATTTAACTCTAGATATAATTTTATATTTCATAGTTGCATGTGCTTTATAAAGACAAGATGTAGTTGTCCTTGTACAAAACATTTGCGTACACTTCACCACCCATAAGATGGTTTGCGAATCGTGTGTCGCCATTATTGCGGAGCGATATCCGATACTTTACCGTATACTGTTCGGTCTTCATCCGTCGGAGAACAGACTCGTGAAATCTGATAAATTACAGGCTTTCATACTACTTCTGAAACATATGTTGTCTGAGCGTATACAAAAGATACAGATATGAATATCTTCCGTATCATCCAAGAGGTGTTGTAGAACTGTAATTTTGAACAAGTATAGGACAGCACATGACTCGAAAATGGCGGGTTACGTCGGTATAGATATTAGCGGATTGGCTGACGAAGTCACGTGATATTTATTTCGGGAAATTCCCTCATCTTGTTGCCGAAAAGAGGCTGAAAATGGATACACACGATCCCAGGGTCAGTCTTACCGCGTATATAGATGACCCAGATGGTTACGGATTGTGTACAAAATAGATTCCTTACAAAGGCCATGCCTAGCTTTATCTTACGTGTCAAGGCGTTTCAAAAATAACACAGAGGGGAGAGGGCTTCGAAAGAGTTACCACGCCTATATATCAATCTTACCTATCAATCGAATGTTATAGCCTATATCATGCTGTGGGCATATACACCTATAAATATCTGGGATTGACAGTAATATTTGCTAGCCAGTGACAATCTGATACAGTAAAGGTCATTAAGTAAGAAACACGAAACAAAGAAAAGGATTATAGTTTCTGGATACAACAACGCGCCTAGACGGGTGACTTTTCAGTAATACAACGGCTCGAACGAACAAAAGAAGCTCACACGAAAGGCCGATACACAGAAATGAAATTCCGTCGTATCCGGTTTTGTCTTCCATCATAAAGTCGTCAATCATTATAAGATCTCTCACATTGGCATCTAGGTATTCGACAAGTCCCACTCTGTATCTAGCAATCACAGATGCATTTTCTCGAATATGGCCTGTTATAAAAGTACACATTCTGTGTTCTCCGCTGGTGGATGGCCCCACGACTTTCATCGTAGCGTCTCATGCAGCTTCTAATATGATCACGGAGATCTGAGGACAAGCAATGACTAGTGATCATGCCATCAGCGACTGGCTGATCTGTCAAGCCCAGTGACGTCACCGGTTCAGATCTGGACCGGTGACGTCAGACGAGCATGAGCACAAAAGTTAATTTCTTCGAAATAAATAGCTAAGTTTCATCGCAAGTGTTACGGGATGTAGTTCAGGCCGCCATAAATCACCCAACATGCGGAGATATTATGAGGTTTCTTCAAACTTAAATAGACCTTGAAATCAGAGAAAATTTGATTCACCAATCAGTCAGTCGCTGATGGCAAGATGGCTACTCATTGCTTGTCCTCAGATCTCCGTGCGTTTTTCGGACGTTTCACGAAGTTATTGTTCAAGTTCGTTGTCTCAAATAATAGTGAGACAAATATCGATGATTTGATATGAGTATTAGTAGTGTTAAAATGAACACTTTGGGTCACAGGAGCATGAACAGCGGAATTAACGTAACCAAAGGAAATGACTTAATCACCGGAAGTGATGTCATCACCGAAATAGCGATGTTCAGGATCAGGTACACAATCATAAGCGAGTGACGCTAGTGTAAGGTATTTTCGATCAAGGAACACGGAGCAATGAATAAACAAACAACACCGGTGGACATGTATCTGCATGCAGAGACCTCCTTGCCTTGTTATGCAGGAAATAGATTTATCATGATTCTGACAAAACACGGCTGACATGGTAATATTTGCGGATAGGTACAGGAAAATCTAGATCAAAACAATTTTTTTCGACTACCCACATCAGAAAAATATAGGGTTTGTGTTCGGACAACCTCTTGAGTCGAGGATCATCTTAAGATACTCGAATAAGATAGCGTCTATATTATAATACTAAACTGCATATGTGTGTTGTGGTTTCCAAAACGGAGTGTCCTCCCCTTATAATCTTCCCCCCAAAACACCCACGTAAATACAAGGGTACATAGCACACATCTGCACTGGTTTTGTGATTGACATGAAATAATTATGCTAAATCATTCTCTCAACAGGTTAAACTGTCACTTGATAAAACATAGCGGTCGTATACATGATTCTGATTGGTCAAATTCTCACACGGTAATCGGGTATCGAGGTATGGGTTAGAAACTTTGGGGTTTCAATTGCTTATTCTATGGATATAGAGTCTTTAGATTTCTTCACAAAAATGAACACAGGTTATACCCAAAGTACATGTATCACGTGATCAAACATGGTCAACGATTACGTCATCGAATATTTCGGATGTATACATGATTCTGGTTGGTCTAATGTTTTGCTCTTGCATTCTGACCTAACTTCTCGCTTGACCCTTGTGCTCCTGTCTATCTTTTGCTCCCTAATCAATGATCGTGATTACTGAATCCGTTTTACAGCTTCGCTTGCTCCTAGTCGTGTCGCTGATCATGATAATGCTCTTCGTAACATCACTTCCGGTGATGATGTCACTTGCGGTGATGACATCGCTTCCATTATAAATTTTCTGATCCTGCTCCTGCTATTGTGACCCAAAAGTCCCATCTTTAAACTACTGGTATTTCAGTTCAATTCGTTAATTATCATCCTTCCGATTTTCTTCAGGTGCAGCCAAACGGACGGGCGGCGGGTGCAGGCATCAGGTCCGGCGACGCCATCATCAAGATAGGTGAAACTGTGATCCAGGGTTTTGCCCACAACGCCGCGAAGGGCGAAATGAACAGAGCCGGAAACGAATTTTTAATTACAGTACAGAGGTATATACTGTTGAGAGTTTACTGGACCAGAAAGAACCAAAAATCTCGTACGATCTAGACATTTAGATATTCAAAGCTCATTTTAGCGATCCCGTAGCTTTAGCTGCGGAAAGCTCGATACAGGGATCTAAAGGATGTCTGGGTCCTTGGGTCTGTACGAAAAAGATAATTCTTTGGACGTGGACAATTTTTCCTGTCCACAGCTTGTCGGCCTCACCCTATGTCTGAACTAAGCCCCGCTCGACCCTCTCCCCCAACCGTCATATATTCCGGGTGCTTACAACATACTAGACTTATTCAACCCATGCACTACCCTCGGGAGGAAGTCCCCACCTTGGGGCACCAAATGTTTTCCTATCCACAGCTTCTCAGCTTCACCCCATGTTTCCTGAAGTAAGCCCCGCCTCACGAACCCGGATATATTCTGAGAGCTTACCCCATGATGCACTTAGGCCCCTCCCCCCAGGGACACCAAGCCCCATCCTCTATCTCCTAAACTAAGCCTCGTCCGACCCACTACCCCCATATATTCCTGGAGCTTACACTATTCTATATTTATTCAACCTATCCGCTACCTTCCGGAACATGTCTCTACTCCCGGGGCACCAAGCCACATCCTCTATCTCCTAAACTAAGCCTCGTCCGACCCCCTACCCTCATATATTTCTGGAGCCTGGAGCTTACACCAGGCTACGCACTTATTCAACCCAACCGCTACCCTCAGGAACATGTCCCCATCAACTCCCGGGCCCCAAGCCACATCCTCTATCTCATAAACTAAGCCTCGTCCGACCCCCTACCCTCATATATTCCTGGAGCTTACACCATACTACACTTGTCCCATCCACTACCCTCGGGAACATGCCCCCACCCCCGGTCACTTTTCATACAATGCAGATATCGTGTTATAGGTAAAAGGTAGTTTTGTGATTGACGCCAACTCTTTCTTCACTATTTGTTTTACATCCAATGGACCTCTCAATTTTTCAGAGGTGCTGTCGACGTGGTGACGGCCTCCGCGAAGCTACCACCCCCTGGAAATGTGGAGGTTGTGGAAGAAAGTACCATACATATGAACGAGGAGGGAGCGGAATTCCAACCTGTTGAATCTAAAACTTTCTCCGTCTTGAAATCCGAACTCGGTCAATCAGAAGGTGAAAAAGGTACAGTCGTATTTTTTTAACAGGTCTGCAAGCGCTCTCCGTCGTCACCCTCTTCCATACCGAGCGAATGTAGTGTTACTCTATAAGGCGAAGTACTTGAATGTAGATAGATCATTAACAGTAGATGGTACATTTGTAGAAATGCTGAATATGGAGCAGTTTTACTTAGCCGATTGAAAATAAAGCAACAAAACCGATTTTGTATTGAAAAGCGTCCACAGTCTACTACTCTATCATCAGTTCTGGTGGCGGTATACTACTTTTACATTGTATAAGTTCTTTATGTTGACAACATGGGTCTAGTGCACGTCCGCTTTCCCGGAATTTATTTTTTGAAATATTGATGCAACTAACTTTACTTTTCAACTGCTAGAGAGTCCAGATAAAATTAGACATGGCTATTTTTTCGAAAAAACATTTTCTATTTCCAGGGAAATGCTTTTCTATGTACATTTTCACACGGATTATCACGCAAGGCCAGCCTATTATATACAAGTTAGTTTCTGGAGTTAAGAGTCTCTGCGACAGTTCATCATGTTGATGAATCTGTTAAAAGAAAACTATAGATCAATAATTCTAATGTTTTCTTTCAGGTCCGCGTCCATCGTCCATATTCGACAGGAAAAAGCAAGATCGAACACAATACTTGAACGCCCAGGGAGTTTCCATCCAACGAGCATATGGACAACCGCAATAGAGGTGTAGCAGAAGTTCACTTGAAATACGCTAAAAACACTTGGATGTCTGGCTTGGAATGTCGCCAATCTCGCTTCCAGCTGGCGTCATCGTCTCCTTACGCGCTCATTAATCATCTCGGCCACAACTTCCCAACTCCCCGGCAACAGAGGAGAGTCGGGAAAAAGTGAACTCGTGGGACTTTTTCAAGAGCGCATCGTCTCTTTCGAATCTATGCAGAAAGACATTTTATTGGGTTGTTCTATTGAAATAACCAAAGATATGTTTGTTGTTTATGAAGATTTTCTTCAAAGTTTGACAATTTTCAGAAAAAGATCTTTACACATGATGCAATTCAGCTTTTCAAAACTGGCTAAACCTGGGATAAGGTATTGTATCCCAGACTAAACTATACAATGAATTTTATTTTTCTTCTCAATTCCGATGGGTCAAATGAACACACCCGTTCACAGGGGCTTGTTACCGTTGTTAATTGGTTAAATAGGTTGATTATAGGGGGGGTCGTATTACCGACCTCGACCCCCCCCCTATAATCAACCTATTTAACCAATTAACAATGGTAACGAGCCCCTGTGCACCCGTTGAGTTTTTGACCCGCATTTGTGTTGAACAAGGCATATTAAAATTATCTAATGCCATAGGCCTACAGTCCATTTGGTCAGTTAAATTTCGTTGGTCATGGTCTCACACCGAATCTTTTAGCCAAGTTGACAAGGGTTCATTCGTTACGAACGAAGCCATGTCAACTTGGCTACGAATCCTTCTCGGAGTATATGGTGAAAATGTTTTTTCCCGCAACATAATGGGCTAAACAAAGTTTATCTTGAGATCACCATTATACCTGTTGTACCGGTGTGATGGATAAGAATGTCCTGGTGATTGGTATCCCTTTTCATATCCTTTTCTTTTGGAACCAAGGACGGACACGTGTCCCCGACGTGGAGAAAAGTGTCCCAGCTGGGTTAGAAGATAGGAGCCGGACACTCTTAGCCACCGGACATTCTTAGCCTCCACACCGGTACTGATATTCAGCTTCAGGGAAGTCTATAGGGGTCTAACGGCACCAACCATTCTCACGCATTATACCCCTGAGATACTGCTAACGCATTTATGATTCGAATCACAAAGTATCATCCATAAATTTACAGTAGGCCTGTGGCATTGCCCCAGTAACCAGGAAAGTCTCGCTCTGGACGGTCGGGTATGGGTAAACCAAACATTTCCCGCCCCAAGTTACTCTGTTACCAAATTATCTGTCCTCTGATCCAACCCCTTCCCACCAGCGCTGTCCGGATCAATTATTTTTCACTTGACATTAACTATGTGAAAATCGTTATAAATGGAACATATTAGAGCAGTTTAAACTCTCTATTAAACTGCATAGCTCCAGACCATTACTGTGATACAACTTAAACCGCCAGGTGTAGATAAGGATAAAATAATTTGCATTTGATCGAAATTTATATTTCGAAGCTTTCTAAATAGAAAAAGGACCTGGTATGTTTAGATAGGTAAATGGTCCCAGAACAGGTGTAGTAGAAGTGCCCAAAAATAAAACATTGCATATACAAGAAAGTGTTCAGTTGGCATGAAGTACAATATTATATTGTATACTCAGAAAAGTTTCGAGGGACTGAGTCTCATCATTCTCGAATAACAGGGCCGTGAAATAGTGCATTCGTGCAAAACCGTCAATTTTGAGGCGAAAACACCTCATATTTCTTTTTATAAACATATGAAGTTAAACGATAACCATAACCGGTTTGATACAGCATGCATACTCGCTGTTCCAATACGTAGTCGTAGACCAAATCCGGTTCTGGTTATCGTCTATCTTCATATTTTTACAGAGAACAATAAGAATTTTCACCCCAGAATCAATTATTTTGCACGAATGCATTACTTCACGGCCCTGTTACTCCAGAATCATGAGAATCAGTGCCTTGAATTATGCCTGAGTATAAAATATAATATTGTACTTCATGCCAGTTGAACAATTTCTTGTACATGTATATGCAATATTTTATTTTAGGCACTTCTATCGCACCTGTTCTGGGGCCATTTACCCATCTAAACATACAAGGTCCTTTGTGGAACTCCAATAACTGGATAAACACCAAGCCATGGAGGTTTTTAATGTCCTTCAAATGCATACCCAGACAACGCGACGATGTTTGGTCAACGTTGGGTTTGGTTGTTACGATTGGCGTTTCGTCGCTGTTGCCCGAGTGTTGTTGAGTCAACGTTGGTCAACGGAGCACAAATGCAGTGTACCAAAATTGTGGGTGGATTATATGGGTAAAAAAAAAAACGACTTATGTACAAACTCTTTTTTATCAAACTGCAGAGGGTTTCTGCAATTAATAAGTTTGATTAGGCCATAAATGTTTTAGTATTTTCAATGACAAAATCCTCTCGATATGACACCAATTTTTAACCAATTACAAATACCAAAGTCATACACAGTTGTCATAAAGAATTTGTAAGTCACATGGGAATGACCGGAATAAGATGGGTATTTTGAAAACTAATGGAGAGGCCTGGAATTTACATGAATGAATGAATGGGGTTTTGGGGAATTACAGATCAAAATGAATAACTCCCTCTCAAACTTTTCAAGAGTTCTCAAATCAGCCAAATATCTGAGTTTCATCCATAAAATGAACAAAAAGTGTGTGCTCCCAAACGTTTATGGGTAAGGAAACCAAACCCCATCCTCCGAGACACTGGGGCAGAAGCAACTTCATCATCATGATCACGACTTGAATTTACAACTAACTCTCACAGGGTGGGAGAAAGAAAACTATCTATACACTGCCAGCATAATTCATGGGCAAGTTGCAAGTCAACGGACTGACAGCTTATAGTGAACAAGAAAGGTATACTAGTCGGAGATACACAATTACAGAATTTGATATGGTAAAGGGGTTATGATCCATTTTGTTCCCTAACAAAAATGCTAGGAGCAGTTTCATTGGCTCTTCATGTTGTGATATTTCATTGGATGTTGGAACAAAAGAGAAGAAAAGGTGGCGAGAGTAAAAGACGAATCTCCCTTATTATACAACAAGTAATCTCTGGTTATATTTTACATAATACATGCAAATGCCAAGGCAATACATTTTGGACATAATATACCACCATGACCATTGCATCTTCTTATTTATCTGTTATTACATTTTTGACAAAGTTGATAAAAATATAAAAAACAAATGTGGTGTTTTGTTCTTTCTTTTGCTTGCCTACCATCAACTCCTCTTGTCTCTCGGTCCCTCAAGCATGGATATCAGAGAACAAATACTCAAATTACCCAATCTCAGGAAGAACAATTTTCCATCTAAATATTGATGTGATCAAACAGGATATGCGATGCTTACTTAGGGCATACTCATGGTATCAGATTGTATACCTTCTGCTCTCAGATATACCTTCTGATTACACTCGAGTTAAAATCTCGGCGCACAGCTTTTGTGCACAGTACTCTCGGCCAATCAGCATTGTCTGCTTATAAATGGAGTGGGCTCAGAATGTCACAGCTAAACAAAACGTCTCATATGTTCTTCTGTAAGAATCTATCATTAATTTTAATTCTTTTATACGATATACACAATGCATTTCCCATCCCTATCATATGACAAATATATGCTCCATGTGTCTATCAAAATCGATACAGACCAAATGGGCATGCATGCCGCTTTTTTCTGCAAAGTGCAGTAAGAGGACGTTACACTGATTTTTTTAGGAGGTTACAAACTCTGAAAATGGGAGAATGACTTAGGGAGAACTTCTTTGTGTGTGATAGTTATGAATGTAAAGCCAATTTTTTTTTCACTCCAAAACCTACAAAATTATATTCTTCTTGAAGTTTATGAAATGAAATACCAGCCTCAACAGAATTGCCTTGTTCACTTACATACATGTATCAATGGAGATGTGATTGATCGAAATGTGCTCCTTGGTTTATTTTGGTGTTTTTGATGCCTTTATATGAAGAATTTTCTATGTTTAAATATGACACCTCAAACCAAAACCTTTCTGAGAGCACATTTTGATCAACCAGATCTCCATTTTTATACAATTGAACATCACAATTTTTTGCCAGGCTGAAATTTCAGTACATAAACAAGAAGAATCTGATTTGGCTCATTTTGGATTGGGGGAAAAAACTGCATTATTACCATCACATGTAAGGAGTTTTCCAATATTAATGTCACGTATCCTTTATCGGATCAAGAAATGGTTTCTAAAACAGAATGAATGTAAAAACAGTTATTCATTCAATACGTCCTATAGATGCTGATCAAACTGACAATAGACTCCTTAAAGCTAGTGGCGTATATGTACACCAATAGTCCAACATTCTATTCCCATTTCGAATCTATATATATCGCACAGATCAAGATTTGTGGTCAAATTCAGACTGGCATCCACAAGGGGTCAAAATTGACTGAGTATATTGTCTTTCACTATTGTCAGCATTTTTTTTCGCAAGGGCTGACATTAGCAGTCTATTCCTGCGACCTACTCGAATGGTCTTACATACAGATTTGGTTCCTTCCGTCACACGTACTCATGTTCTCACATTGGGGCTAGGTATTACTGCATGATGTAAACATGCAAAAGCACCACAATTACACATTAATATCACTATCAAAGCATCCAATATTAATTATCCAGAATATTTACATGACAATACTTCTGGTTACCATGGTAACATTGAATTGATACCCAAATATAACAATGAACTCAGCTGCTCGATCATTGTTGTATTTATCAGAAAGAGTGAGCGAATGAATATAATTTAACGTCACTTTCAACAATATTTCAGTCATATCATGACCTGGCATTTGTGTCCTATTTCTTTTAACATTCACAACCCCATGGGTGGGGTCCTATATCATTCTCTTCCGTTCGGCCTTTTCCGTATATTTACCGATGTCGAGTAAGGACCTCTCTCATAATACTCACAGCAAAGAATTTTAATATTTGGCGGATTGCTTTGTCATGAGAAGTCACAAATTAGTCCACCAAAAACTCAGCAACTAAATATTGGTCTCTCATCTATCAGAAGCTGAAAATTATTCTCTTGTAGCGCATTTATCGTATAAATTAAGAAAAACTAACTGGGCCATCTGCCGCTATATCACATAGTTCTGGCAAAATGTATCTCCCCCCCCACCCAGCAATCCATTCAGCCAGGGATTTCTCCGGGGTGGCAGTTACATGCCCTGGTGCCAGGATATAGTTTTGGTCATCTTGCTTTATCACAATGTACTGGTACGTTGGATATTTTATTATCCACTGATTTCCCTTCTCATGAGTCTGAAAATCCTCCATCAATCTCAATCATGTTGGGATCCGATTCAAATTCTCTAAATGAACGAATGAGGTCCATGTATCGACAGGAGAGTCAGTTGATATTCTGTACAGGCAGATTGACATGTACCAGTTTTGAAATAATTGAAAACAATTCGAGCCTCTGTTGAGCCATGTAAAATCATACACTTGTTCATGTATACTGTTACTGGCCTTAACCAATGTGATTTGTGTTTGCGCCAATAAACGAATCTGAATCTGAATCTGTATCTTATGAGGTCCATATCAAATTCCAGTCCTTCTGGCAGTAAATATTCCAAATCTGAAATAAGAAGGCATATTAGCAAAGAAAGGCCAGATTTCAGCACTCCTAATAAAATGATCTTCCCACTTTTCAATACCCAGCCGTCTACCCCCCCCCCCCCCCCCCACACCAAATCAATATCTGATCGCTTGATTTGAAAAGATAACCATATTCGATAATGCATCTTGTTAAATAACAATACCAGCCCTAAGCTTTCTCTTAACAATCAAGCCACTTCCAAATCAGGCAACTTATTTCTCAATCATCAAAAAAACTGCATATTGTAATTCCTCTAATAAATCGATTACCCTATCGGAGATCGATCACCTATGATTTTTGGAGAAAAATACGATCAGAAGTTGTAATAATTCAATCACCCCGGAATTTTAGCATAGCCCGTTTGACGGTTTAATGTATCGTAATAAAAAGGTTATCACACACACACGTGTTGACCAGGGGTTCATAGTCGTCGAGTTTTACTACCATAACGGTGGTATAAATATCTAAACATTGATTGTAAAAAAATGAAAACCTGAGGTGTTCAAGTCCCCCGACGTTGAAACAATTGATTTGACTTGGAACCATAACTTTCAGTACCCAGCATGCAGAGCGATCCCAAGTGAGATCCAGTGGCAAGGTACCCACAATTACCGAATTTGTCCTAATCCGGCCAGGATTTCAGAAGGTATTGTACGAGAACAAAATTTTAACTTGGTCCTCAGGTGGCGCCACCTATAGGTGGGTCAGCGTGGAAATCAATCCCAAGTGAGATCTTGCGGCCAAAACGAATCCATTCAGTTTTTCAAAAGTTAATGTCCGGAAACAAAATTTTAACTTGGCCCCCCCGGTGGCGCCACCTATAGGCGGATCGGTGCGAAAAACAATCCCAAGTGAGATCTTGAGGTGAGGTACCCATACACCAAATTTGAAAAGAATCCATTCCGTTTTTCAAAAGTTATTGTCCGGAAAGAAAATTTTAACTTGGCCCCCAGGTGGTGCCACCTATATGCGAATCGGCATGAAAAACAATCCCAAGTGAGATCTTGAGGCGAGGTACCCACATACCAAATTTGAAAAGAATCCGTTCAGTTTTCCAGAAATTATTGTCCGGAAACGAATCCGGAAGGATGCACAGACGCACGGACGGACCCCAATACTATAGTCCCCCTTTAGCCCTTCGGGTGTCGGAGGACAACTAAAAAAGTATAAGCTTACGATGATAAAGCTAAGATAAGCTAAATGATAAACATTTTTGCAAAAACTCTCTGGTTCACTCTCTGGTAACATTGATCATAGTCAGACTTTCGGGAATTTGCCACTTTACCGGATTGTAATAAATCGATCACCCATCTGTTTTACCACCTCAAATATCACTTCCAGCGATCGATTTATTAGAGGAATTACTGTACATCGGAAACTGCCAGAACATTAGCAAGTTCTGATTATGGCGGCCATATTGCATGCACTGGTCAAGGACACACCACACACCTTTCATATTGTATTCTACCTCTTTCAGGTACAATCCATGAGGTGGTACAGCATGATGACACACCATCTGGTCATGATTGCGGCACGTGTATTTGTGTGGGTTAACCAGTGTGTCCTCGATGTCCTGCAGAGTATTCTGCCCCTGGGCCACTCGAACCATCGCACCGACCATCCGTCTCACCTGGAACAAGTTTCATATTTCACAACAATTTATTCAAACATTCATCATCACAGTGTCTGATCTACCACAGCTGCAGGGTCTATAAGACTTGAATCATTAGAAATCAAATACATCCAATACTGAATATTCAAATTTATTTACAGTCCTAACATGCCTAACATTTTAATAATGGATTTTTTTTTTTGTAATGGGAAATGTCGGTAGTTTTCAGTATCTAATTAACAATGTTGCAACAGGACTTGAATTACATGATGAATTATCAGAGGCTGAAAATGATTAGGGAGTGTCTTAAAATTAGGGTATGAGTTCCTTGATAGGAATGGCATATATGCTAGTGATCTAAATGGCATACACCTTGCCCAGTTTAGTGTTCTGATCAGTATGGAGGGGAGTTTTAATGGGAATGGCATACGCCATTCTCTCTGTTGTATGGCATGCCATATGCTAGGGAGTTCCAACTCGGTGCACCATGCCATTCTGTTTGGAATGCCTTGTGCCAGTTACAAGCATGCCCCAATATCAAGAAGCTCCATCTTTTCGTCACAAGTCGTTGAATATTTGTGTGCTCTTGGTCTCCAATTCTGGGGATCAGAAGATACACATTGGAGATCTCTGACTGACATATATTTTGAGAACAGTTAAGAACAAGCTAGAGCACAGCATCTTCGCACATCCATGTCGAACATTACACGTGTTACCTTTGCTGAATTAACATAACACATTTTCCGATCAGAGTACAGGTTTGATTATGTCATAGCTCTATAAATATTTTGTGGTCCATATAAGAAGAAGTGCAACTGTATGACCTCTATTAAATTCAAATTTGATTGGCTATTCGAAGGAAATGAACATCAATACAACCACCACTTGCCATATGTCGAAATCACACAAATTGACATCAAAGAAAATCCTCACTTTACAGTTTGAACAATTTACCCTATACATTAGGTCAAGGTAAATGACGGAACGTTAGTGTAGTATTTGACTTGAAATGTGAAGATGGAGCACTGCCAAGGGTACGTGCTATACGTGATTCAAATGGTAACATACATGTATATGCTCGAACTCAAACATGATGTGTGGTAATACACAGGCCTATCCCATACATCCTTGACCAAAAGGTACATGCACATGATTGCTTTGGTTCCTAAGTGACCTTGACCTCAAAGTTCATGTAGGGTTTATCTCTTGCTCATGAAACATTAAGGTACATGTACATGTGTATACTTCGAGTCTGGTGAAACCTGCAATCCTGAGTACTGGAGATATCACACAAATCCGGAATGTTAAACCATCCCTTGGTTTGGGCTGCAGTGACCTTGACCTTTTGACCTTAAAGTTGATAGGAGAGAGAGAGAGAGAGAAGTAAGATCACATTCAGCAATATTTCAGCTATACAGCGATGAAGTTGAAAGAATTCTTCTCTTCCAATGTTATGGTATATATAGGATTGGTAAAACCTGCAGATCAGAACTGAAGATATCGCCCAAACAAGATGTTAAATAATTTTCTGGTTGGGCAACATTGACCTTGACCCACTGACCTTGACCCTTTGACCCCAAAGTTGGCAGGATTCTTCTCTTTGATGGTTATAGGGCATCCTAGTTTGGTAAAACCTAAAGATCAGAATTTTTTTCATGATTTTCTGGTTGGAGCTGCAGTGATCTTGCACTTTGATCTGAAAATCAAAAGGTTTCTTCTTTGCACCAATGGATATCTGAAGTTGGTGATAATCGGCGACCATGATCAAGATCTACTGCATAGACAAGAAAGATAACAGAATAAGATGGATGACAGTCAGGTGAACCTCACCATGGCAATATACGATGTATTAAAACATACCTGTTTATAAAGAAATGAATGAGACATGCACTTCCCAGATGTTGGTGTGTCTGTTCGTGTGCCATTGGTAGTTCTGTAAAAACAGTTCGCCGGACTTCACGCCGATGGACACAAGACTTGACAGGATTTTTATGGCTCTTCCTTAGAACAGTGTGGTCGGTGAATGCACTGAAATCATGCGTGCCTGCCAAGACACGAGCGGCTTTATGGAGTTTCTCAACATCGAAGGGTTGACTGAAAAAATTATGATATCAGTAAACCATCTTCAATATGGAAATTTCCCTTTTTCAACATCCAATGAATAATATTTTAGTAGCAGTTCAATAATGAAACTTTGATATTTATGGTCAGAAGAAATAGCTCATCCGAGCTAGTGTATATATTTGTATCAAAACAGACTTTCTGGTTTGAGTATAATTTTGTTCAAGTGCAACAAATTCTCCAGTCAGACAAAAAGAGTGCAGCATCAATTCAGTTTCCATTTAAAAATACTCTCTATATATCCACCTCTAAATACTCTCCAAATATCCAGTTGTAAATACTCTCCATATATCCAGCTGTAAATACTATATATATATATCCAGCTGTAAATATTCTCCATATATTCAGCTGTAAATACTCCAAATACTCTATACATTCAGTTGTATATACACATACTATATATCCAGCTGAATTATATCCAGTTGTAAATACTCTGTTTCTCCACCTGTAAATACTCTCCATTTATCCAGCAGTAGATACTCCAAATACACTAAATATTCAGTTGTAAATACCAGCTTTAAATACTCTCCATATATGTAGCTGCAAATACTCTTCATATATCCAGCTGTGAATACTCTCCATATATCCAGCTGCAAATACTCTCCAAACATCCAACCATAAATAATTTCCATATATCCAGCTGTTAATACTGTCCATATATCCAGCTGCAAATACTCTCCATATATCCAGCAGTAAATACTCTCCATAAATCCAGCTGTAAATACTACATGTATATGTATGTCCAGCTGTAAATACTCTATATATATCCACCTGTAAATACTCTCCATATCTCCAGCAGTAAATACTCCAAATACTCATATATTCAGTTGTAAATACCAGAGCTCTGTAAATACTCTCCATATATCTAGCTGCAAATAATCTTCATATATCCAGCTGCGAATACTCTGGAGCTGCAAATACTCTCCAAATATCCAGCTGTAAATACTCCCCATATATCCAGCTGTAAATACTCTCCATATATCCAGCTGCAAATACTCTCCATATATCCAGCTGTAAATACTCTCCATAAATCCAGCTGTAAATACTATCTGTATGTCCAGATGTAAATACTCTAAATACAAGAACGCTATTTGTTATTTTTTTCTTATACCTCTTCTCCACATCAGAAGATCGCTCTTTTTCTAAATACTATATATATATCCAGTCGAAATACTTTCTATATCCAGCTATAAATACTCTCTATATATCCAGCAGAAAATACTCTATATATCAAGCTGTAAATAATCTATATATATCCAGCTGTAAGTAAAATGTCCAGCTGTAAATAGTCTAAATAGTCTATATATCCAGTTGTAGATACTCTTCATATATCAAGCTGGAAATACTCCCCACATATTCACATGTAAATACTCCACATATATCCAGCTTTAAATACTCTCTCTATATGCAGCCATATATACTCTCCAAATATCCAGCTGTAAATGCTCTACATATATCCAGCTGTAATATATCCAGCTATAAATACTCCTAACATATTCAGCACTAAATATTCTCCATATATCCATTTGTAAATACCATACATATATCCATCTGTAAATACATGTACCATCTGATCCACATACCCAGCTGCAAATACCATC
This sequence comes from Hanleya hanleyi, assembly GCA_036873755.1. Classification (NCBI taxonomy): domain Eukaryota; kingdom Metazoa; phylum Mollusca; class Polyplacophora; order Lepidopleurida; family Hanleyidae; genus Hanleya; species Hanleya hanleyi. The sequence continues at coordinate 81,844 of JAVTVY010039192.1, read as the reverse complement.
CATATATCTAACTGTAAATACTCTTCATATAAGCAGCTGTAACTACTCTCCAAGTATCCAGCTGTAAATACTTTCTATAAGGCCCCATAAAAAAAATGCCTTGTTTCCCATCACTGAGTTTTCAAAAAGTCGGACGGTCGGTCCTTTTTTATTTTTCATTTTCGGAAGGGCATAGGAATGCTTCAGTTCATTCAAGAATCCACTGATATTAAGATAGTGATAGTCCAATTTGGTTCTATTTTATATATATATATACAATTCATTTTAAAGTTTCATTTTGTACACGGTCTTGCGATAAATCGGCAGAAATCCCATGGCGTTTGTATTTCCATTCTCACCTCCTGCATATACCGCTACATGTGAGGTCATCTCATTCTGATGTTGTAGTCGCAAACTCTCCATTTCTATGCAGGTACATGTAGACAGAACTCGAAAGATGGTATTGATAAAATCTGAATCATTGTGATTTGAAAGACAAACCTGTGGGTGTTTTATTCCAGCAGGAAACAATAAATTGATCTATTCTCGCGAAATGAACAGGCTAGGACGATAATGAATTGAAAATCATGAATATGACCTTGGGCAGTCATACCACAAAGTCCACTAGGCATGAAACTATATCACTGAGGAATAGAACAACGTAAATTCTTCAACGGAAAATAAATATCAACTATACATTTATACCGTGACAATGCTGCAGATGTTGTGTTCCTGTATTACTACTATAGATTTATATACGACTAGAAATTCATACACAAACAGAACGAAAATAAGATTACAACCATAAAATTGCAAACGGCGCGACAATATCACGGACATGTCGCCTTGATTACAGCAAAGATACTTGTCATTGAAAGACCTTCAACAAGGTCCAATTACAGATCAAAAATATGTAGCCCACCACAACATTCACTGGTACAAACCAGAGTCAGTTCAGTCTCATTTTCATACCAAAAGAAACACCAACAAGGCAGATAAGAAAAAATAAAAAATAAATCGGGGCGGGTGGAAAATTCGGGGCGGGCGGTGATGGGAAACAAGGCATTTTTTTTATGGGGCCTAAATATCCATCTATAAATATGCTCCATATATCCAGCTGTAAATACTCTCTTTATATTCAACCATAAATACTCCCATCCAGCCGTAAATACTCTCCATATATCCATCTGTAAATACTCTCCATATATCCAGCTGTGACTACTCTCCATATATATCGTCTCAGTTACTGGGTCCCCTGGACCTGTTGAGATTGATTTGAATAAATATCCAGCTGTAAATACCCTCCGTATATCCAGTTGTAAATACTCTCAATATATCCAGCTGCAGCTACTCTCCATATATACATCTGTGAATACTCTCCATATATCCAACTGTAAATTATACTCTCCGTATATCCATCTCCATATATCCAACTGTAAACACTCTCCATATATTCAACTGTAAATTATACTCTTCATACATCCATCTGTGAATACTCTCCATATATCCAGCTGTAAACACTCTCCATATATACAGCTGTGAATACTCTCCATATCCAGCTGTAAATACTCTCCATATATCCAGCTGTAAATAATCTCAATATATCCAACTACAAATACTCTCCATATATCCATCTGTGAATACACTCCATGTATTCAACTGTAAATTATACTCTCCATATATCCATCTGTGAATACTCCCCATATATCCAGCCGTAAATACTATCCATATATCCAGCCAAAAATACTCTCCATATATCCAGCTGCAAATACTCTCCAAACATCCAACCATAAATAATTTCCATATATCCAGCTGTTAATACTGTCCATATATCCAGCTGCAAATACTCTCCATATATCCAGCAGTAAATACTCTCCATAAATCCAGCTGTAAATACTACATGTATATGTATGTCCAGCTGTAAATACTCTATATATATCCACCTGTAAATACTCTCCATATCTCCAGCAGTAAATACTCCAAATACTCATATATTCAGTTGTAAATACCAGAGCTCTGTAAATACTCTCCATATATCTAGCTGCAAATAATCTTCATATATCCAGCTGCGAATACTCTGGAGCTGCAAATACTCTCCAAATATCCAGCTGTAAATACTCCCCATATATCCAGCTGTAAATACTCTCCATATATCCAGCTGCAAATACTCTCCATATATCCAGCTGTAAATACTCTCCATAAATCCAGCTGTAAATACTATCTGTATGTCCAGATGTAAATACTCTAAATACAAGAACGCTATTTGTTATTTTTTTCTTATACCTCTTCTCCACATCAGAAGATCGCTCTTTTTCTAAATACTATATATATATCCAGTCGAAATACTTTCTATATCCAGCTATAAATACTCTCTATATATCCAGCAGAAAATACTCTATATATCAAGCTGTAAATAATCTATATATATCCAGCTGTAAGTCAAATGTCCAGCTGTAAATAGTCTAAATAGTCTACATATCCAGTTGTAGATACTCTTCATATATCAAGCTGGAAATACTCCCCACATATTCACATGTAAATACTCCACATATATCCAGCTTTAAATACTCTCTCTATATGCAGCCATATATACTCTCCAAATATCCAGCTGTAAATGCTCTACATATATCCAGCTGTAATATATCCAGCTATAAATACTCCTAACATATTCAGCACTAAATATTCTCCATATATCCATTTGTAAATACCATACATATATCCATCTGTAAATACCATCTGATCCACATACCCAGCTGCAAATACCATCCATATATCTAACTGTAAATACTCTTCATATAAGCAGCTGTAACTACTCTCCAAGTATCCAGCTGTAAATACTTTCTATAAGGCCCCATAAAAAAATGCCTTGTTTCCCATCACTGAGTTTTCAAAAAGTCGGACGGTCGGTCCTTTTTTATTTTTCATTTTCGGAAGGGCATAGGAATGCTTCAGTTCATTCAAGAATCCACTGATATTAAGATAGTGATAGTCCAATTTGGTTCTATTTTATATATATATATACAATTCATTTTAAAGTTTCATTTTGTACACGGTCTTGCGATAAATCGGCAGAAATCCCATGGCGTTTGTATTTCCATTCTCACCTCCTGCATATACCGCTACATGTGAGGTCATCTCATTCTGATGTTGTAGTCGCAAACTCTCCATTTCTATGCAGGTAGACAGAACTCGAAAGATGGTATTGATAAAATCTGAATCATTGTGATTTGAAAGACAAACCTGTGGGTGTTTTATTCCAGCAGGAAACAATAAATTGATCTATTCTCGCGAAATGAACAGGCTAGGACGATAATGAATTGAAAATCATGAATATGACCTTGGGCAGTCATACCACAAAGTCCACTAGGCATGAAACTATATCACTGAGGAATAGAACAACGTAAATTCTTCAACGGAAAATAAATATCAACTATACATTTATACCGTGACAATGCTGCAGATGTTGTGTTCCTGTATTACTACTATAGATTTATATACGACTAGAAATTCATACACAAACAGAACGAAAATAAGATTACAACCATAAAATTGCAAACGGCGCGACAATATCACGGACATGTCGCCTTGATTACAGCAAAGATACTTGTCATTGAAAGACCTTCAACAAGGTCCAATTACAGATCAAAAATATGTAGCCCACCACAACATTCACTGGTACAAACCAGAGTCAGTTCAGTCTCATTTTCATACCAAAAGAAACACCAACAAGGCAGATAAGAAAAAATAAAAAATAAATCGGGGCGGGTGGAAAATTCGGGGCGGGCGGTGATGGGAAACAAGGCATTTTTTTTATGGGGCCTAAATATCCATCTATAAATATGCTCCATATATCCATCTGTAAATACTCTCCATATATCCAGCTGTGACTACTCTCCATATATATCGTCTCAGTTACTGGGTCCCCTGGACCTGTTGAGATTGATTTGAATAAATATCCAGCTGTAAATACCCTCCGTATATCCAGTTGTAAATACTCTCAATATATCCAGCTGCAGCTACTCTCCATATATACATCTGTGAATACTCTCCATATATCCAACTGTAAATTATACTCTCCATATGTCCATCTCCATATATCCAACTGTAAACACTCTCCATATATTCAACTGTAAATTATACTCTTCATACATCCATCTGTGAATACTCTCCATATATCCAGCTGTAAACACTCTCCATATATACAGCTGTGAATACTCTCCATATCCAGCTGTAAATACTCTCCATATATCCAGCTGTAAATAATCTCAATATATCCAACTACAAATACTCTCCATATATCCATCTGTGAATACACTCCATGTATTCAACTGTAAATTATACTCTCCATATACCCATCTGTGAATACTCCCCATATATCCAGCCGTAAATACTATCCATATATCCAGCCAAAAATACTCTCCATATATCCAGCTGAAGATACTCTCCATATATCCAACTTTAAATATTCTCCATATATCTAGCTGTAAATACTCTCTATATATCCAGCTGTAAATACTCTCCATATATCGAACTGTAAATATTCTCCATATATCTAGCTGTGAATACTCTCTATAATCCAGCTGTATATACTCTCCATATATCCAGCTGTAAATACTCTCCATATACAGCTGTATATACTCGCCATATATCTAGCTCTAAATCTTCTCTATATAGCCAGCTGTAAATACTCTCTATATATCTAGCTATAAACACTCTTCCTATATCCAGCTGTAAATACTCTCCCATCTTAGCTTTCTAAGGGCATTTCACGTTTCACTTAACACTACCCTTAGATTTTCGCTGTGATTCGGCATGTATTTCACACGGCGCCATCTATCTAGAGGGAGATAATCCAGTTCGAAAGTTGTTCCCAAAGCATGAGGTCAAATGTCGGCCCCATTTAAACGAGCCAATGAAATTATCTGTATTCAAATATTACTCAGACATGCAAACATGTCAGTTTCACGAGGCGCAAGACTGGGGGAGTCTACGCGAGACCAAAACGAAGTTGTGCAAATTAGCTATTTTATTTCTCACTCTAGTGGAGCAGGCTTCTTCGTTTATCTTAAGAAACAAACGGCCTAACATATTTGAAAACAAAATAAAATCGGCGGCAGACCACAGGAAAATGATAAGCTTTTTATTTTGTGATGGGGGCACTTCGAGGCCCACCATGGGATCATTTCAATCGATCGCTTTCTGGAGGTGTGTCTTCGTTGTATGAATGTGATTGCACCGATGTCGGATGTAACGGGACCAGTCGGATGTGACCATTTGGGAAACGCCCTATTACACTCAGATAGCACCCGTTACCGCATGGCTACGAGCAGAAGTTTCTACGTATGATCGTGCCATGCGTTCGGATGATGATACTCTCCATATATCCAGCTGTATATACTCTCCATATATCCAGTTGTAAATACCCTCCATATATCCAGCTGTAAAAACTCATCAAATATCTAACTGTAAATACTCTTTACATATTCAGCTGTAAATACTCTCCATATATCCAGATGTATATGCTCTCCATACATCCAGCTGTAAATACTCTACATATATCCAACTGTAAATACTCTACATATATATCCAGCTGTAAATACTCTCAATGTAAACATTAAATCTTAATTCTCTCTCTATACTCTCAATATATCCAGCTGTAAATTGTCCAAAATTCTTCATGATGTGATAGTTATTATCCATTTTTGTTTATAATTTTAAAATGGAGCATGCCGTCTCACCATATGGTATGTAAAGACAAAAAGTAGCACAACGGATGTGCACAATATCATTGCCGCAAGGACATATTGTATAAACAATACGGCTATCCCCATATTGAATTGGCTAACGGTGACAGGCGGTAAAGCCCAACTCACACTACGAACAATTTGCTGTATTAGAACAGAACAGTTTTTTCGTGTTTTTGTTCATGGTAACCTCACACTACGAACATTTTCTCTTGACCGCCAGTCGCCGCGATCAAGCAGCGAGGCCATTTTGTTGTGTCATGTGAGAGCGGCTTCATCACATGACCGACAGCTGCCAGTTGATTGGATAACTGTTGGTAAATGTTCGGCAAAATGTTCGCGATCACCACACACTGAAGACAAAACTTGTTTCAGGGCAAAACATGTTCGCAATATCAAACAAGATTGATCTCACGAACATTTGTTCCGAACAGATGTTTCTGTTTCTGGGCACCTCACACTGCAGACAAAACATGTTCTGAACAGTGTTTTTCTTCTAATACAACAAAATGTTCATAGTGTGAGTTGGGCTCAAGTCTGGTTAAATGGGTAGTCTGCATTTGAGCTGAAATGAGTAGTCGAATACATTTGCAGTAAAGTCAAAACATTTGTAAGTTTTGTCGTTGCTGTTGTTGTGTATGAGGCACAACATGAAGTAGCCAAGTTTTCATGTCTTCATTCGCTAATTAATTTCTCGAGAACACTTGGCTAATTACCATTTAACATGTATAACGGTGTATCTTTTATTTGCTGATGTCATGTTTTCCCATCAATGTCTGTGTACTCAGTCTCAGCTTGGGTCCCACGCTTCCAAACGAATGTTCGAATGGTACTGCCGAATCTTCGAATGCCAAAATTTGCCATTCGTTTCAGCTTTATTATAAAATGCATAAAATATTCCTGGATTTAGGGTATGAAATTCTGAGGTTTCCACTGTATCAGCCATTTAATCGAGTTTATAAGTCAAGATATGGTTCAATCTGTGTCATACAAAGGAAATGCATGTTCAAATTGAAAAACATGTCATCTGAATTTAAAAAAAAACCTGAACTTACATGAACATGTGACAACGATTCGACTCGAGAGCAGACGAAGGATTAGCCCAATTCATGGGATCTTTCACGACGGCTATACGATACAAGTAATGTCTGGACACAGCACAGAATCGGGCATGGAAATCATCGGCGACCAGTTTTGTTTGCAAGATTCTATGAAAGAAAATAATTACTCATGATTATGATACATGCAATTCAATCACCCTATTAACCCTAATTGGCAAGGCTTTGGTGTAAGACCTCCCATTGAAAAGGTAATATCCTGGACAAAAGACTGACAAGACAACTTGCAGCAGATCCTTTGTCAATTATATTTCGTGAGTCTTACACCAAATCGTTGCCCCTTAATTGGCCTGGGCTTTTTGGGAGCTGTCCAGACCTGGGGAGCTGCCACTTCGTCCCCCCCCCCCCCTTAATTATTTTACTTACCTCTTGAGCTAGGCGGTTGAAACTTACCACACTATACCCTTGGGTCAAGCTCTACCAGAAAATGTAACAAAATCAAAGATGGCCGCTTTGATGATGTCACAGTCACGTCATTTAAAACAAAAAAAAATTTGGTCGATTTTTTTGTCAGATTTTTCAAATTTTTTATTTATGTAAATTTCTCCGTAAAAACTGCATGATAAATTACTGAATATTAATCTGATGTGAAATAAAATATATTTTGCAAACTTGTCCTCTCGGAAAAGCAGAAATTTTGAAGAAAAATGATGGGCACATCACGTTTTTGACTGCCATCTTGAATTTACCGATGATTCTCTGCTCGGGGGGTTATGCAAATAGGCTCAAAATGACCCCAATATAACGAACTGAATAGTCACGGAGTGTCAGTGTCAGTGTCTCAATTTTTGCCTGCTAAGTTTAAAGGTGAAATGCAAAGGTTTTCATATTTTCCATTTTATACTCTTCATGGGTTAATTAAATGATGGCTAGCTGTATCAGCCTATCTAGTTTATTTGATTTTATTTGAAGTATTTTGTCTCCTAGTAGCTTTAGAAAAGTGCTCCAAAGTGGGTATCTCAAGCCCGGTCAATTTCAAAATGAAATCTGCATTGCTTGTCTGCCCTTGTTTGATGCTAGTGGTGAAGTCAATACTTGTAACATCCAGTCTTCGGGATAGAAGCTTGTCTGATGTGACGTCACAATCAAAGAAAGATAAGTTATGGTGGTTTGCAAATCTAAATTCCGCTGGACTTGCCGGGGTACGAACTATTTAAAAGATTCTTGAAGACAAACTAACGAAGTAGATATACTGATATAACTATCATTATTCAACCTACATAAAAAATAAAAAATACGAGAGATCCTGAAGGATCTTGGCGCCCACCATTGTCCGATAATTGTAAGCCAATGACTAGAGGATCTTTTTGTCCATTATTACTAAGAAAAAACGATTGATTTGTAATTTTGTTTACAGAATTTCGAATCTGAGCGAAAAAGATCGGAAAAGGGACACTGAAAAAAAACAAGATATAATCTAAGTTTCAGGAGTTTCAAGATTTCTAGAAACTGTACTGATGTCGGTTGTTATAATACAAGAGAAATGAGCAAAGTTAGTCTGAAAGTGAAAATACATGTACGGAGGATCCTTCGCCTTTGTTTTGTAGTACTTTTTTTTAATTTATTTTTTTTGCACGTGTCATCATTGGGTACTGGAAGCGAGGACCAATCTCTTTGACACTTTGACATGAGCTATGAAACACACTTAAGATTTCATAATTAGGAACGAATGCTAATTCTGTTCTGTTTACTGAGCTAGTTTGAGATATCTCTTAAGATACCATGCTCAAAAATAGTAAGATGGTACAAGGGATCCGGTCTGCGCAGTAATGTTGAAACTTCAAAAGTGCCGTAATCCTGATTATCTCCCTTGGATCAAAACATGCAGTAGTCTACATTTGTTGAGTTGCGACGTTGAGTCACAAGAGTGACGTCCCTTCATGTAGCCGACCCGCCGGCAGACGAAAGAGTGGAGCAGTTCACTTGCTACTGCATGGACTAAAGAAAACTGATTTAAAATTTGAAGAAATACATTTTAATTCCGAATTATTTGAACTCCTTGATATGGAAGGTGAAGGTATGGATATTCTCTATAGTCAATATATAGAATATACCCCACCGTTTGATCCGCCGACTCTCGTGATGCAACGTCACAACTCGAGAATACCGTATTAATTTGAATCGTAACTTGGATAATCGAATCAGACTAAAAAAGGTATCCTGCACTACTAGGCCCCATGTGAGACCTGTGTATCAAATTTCAGAAAGATCCATGAAATATTTCCTGAGCATTCACGATAACAATGTTTCAAGGGGAAATTCAAGATGGCCGCCTTGTGGCCAAATTGGATTTTTGATTCGGACCGAAAAAGGTATGTTGCACAACTAGACAAGGAGATCCATGAAGTAGTTCCTGAGAAATCACGATAACAAAATGGGAAAATTCAAGATGGCCGCCTGGTAACCATATTGGATTTTCGATTCGGACCGAAAAAGGCATCTCGCATATCGAGACCCTAATGGGAACCTGTGTACCAAATTTGAGAAAGATCCTTACAGTAGTTCCTGAGAAATGACGATAAAGTTTCAGGGAGAAATCCAAGATGGTTGCCTGGTGGCCATACTGGATTTTCAAATCGGACTGGGAAAGATATCTTGCACAACTAGACACCAAGGGGAACCTGTGTAACAAATTTGAGAAAGATCCAAGCAGTACTTCCTGAGAAATGACGATCAATTTTCATGGGGAAATCCAATATGGCTGCCTGGTGGCCATATTGGAATTTCGAATCGGACCAAAAAAGGTATCTTGCACAACTAGACCCCAAGGGGAAACTGTGTACCAAATTTGAGAAAGATCTATGCAGCAGTTCCTGAGAAATCGCGATAACAAGGTTTCATGGGGAAATCCAAGATGGCTGCCTGGTGGCCATATTGGATTTTCGAATCGGATCATAAAAGGTATCCTGCACAACCAGACCCCAAGGGGAAACTGTGTACCAAATTTGAGAAAGATCCATGCAGTAGTTCCTGAGAAATCGCGATAACAAAATTTCATGGGGAAATCCAAGATGGCTGCCCGGTGGCCATATTGGATTTTTGAATCGGACCAAAAAGGTATCTTGCACAACTAGACCCCAAGGGGGACCTGTGTACCAAATTTGAGAAAGATCCATGCGGTAGTTCCTGAGAAATCGCGATAACAAGGTTTCATGGGGAAATCCAAGATGGCTGCCTGGTGGCCATATTGGATTTTCGAATCGGACCAGAAAAGGTATCTTGCACAACTAGACCCCAAAGGGAACCTGTGTACCAAATTTGAGAAAGATCCATGCAGTAGTTCCTGAGAAATCGCGATAACAAGGTTTCATGGGGAAATCCAAGATGGCTGCCTGGTGGCCATATTGGATTTTCGAATCGGACCAAAACAGGTATCTTGCACCCCAAGGGGAATCTGTTTACCAAATTTGAGAAAGATCCATGCAGTAGTTCCTGAGAAATCGCGATAACAAGGTTTCATGAGGAAATCCAAGATGGCTGCCTGGTGGCCATATTGGATTTTCGAATCGGACCAAAAAAGGTATCTTGCACAACTAGACCCCAAGGGGAACCTGTGTACCAAATTTGAGAAAGATCCATGCAGTAGTTCCTGAGAAATCGCGATAACAAGGTTTCATGGGGAAATCCAAGATGGCTGCCTGGTGGCCATATTGGATTTTCGAATCGGACCAGAAAAGGTATCTTGCACAACTAGACCCCAAGGGGAACCTGTGTACCAAATTTGAGAAAGATCCATGCAGTAGTTCCTGAGAAATCGCGATAACAAGGTTTCATGTGGAAATCCAAGATGGCTGCCTGGTGGCCATATTGGATTTTCGAATCGGACCAAAAAAGGTATCTTGCACAACTAGACCCCAAGGGGAATCTGTTTACCAAATTTGAGAAAGATCCATGCAGTAGTTCCTGAGAAATCGCGATAACAAGGTTTCATGGGGAAATCCAAGATGGCTGCCTGGTGGCCATATTGGATTTTCGAATCGGACCAAAAAAGGTATCTTGCACAACTAGACCCCAAGGGGAACCTGTGTACCAAATTTGAGAAAGGTCCATGAAGTAGTTCCTGAGAAATCGCGATAACAAGAATTGTTTACGGACGGACGGACGACGGACGACGGACTGACTGACTGACGACGGACAAAAAGTGATTTGAACAGCCCACCATCTGGTGATGGTGGGCTAAAAATACAAAAACAGTTGCATAACACCTTCAACATTCTACCACCACCTAATAGCATGCGGTCAATTCATCTGCCATTCAAATATAAAATAATTGATATATCAAGAGCTTTTGTACTTAAAATGTACATTCAGAAAGATGCTATGATGAATGGTGAATAATCGATGGATAACAAGCAAGGTCATCCCCCAATTCTGGCTCAAATCCAGATAAAGCCAGCACTGTACTCACAACTCGTTGTTAGTTATCCCATACAAAGAATATTTCCCATACACTATACAATAATGTGTAACTATTCAGATCATCATACATATGGCAAGCCAAAGGGCTTTTTATTCAAGAATTTCCGATATCGGAATTAAAATTTCCGATATCGGAAATTCATGTCCTTCAATTTCCGATATCAGAATTGAGAATTGCAATTTCCGATATCGGAAATTCGGAGATAATTCCCGATATCGGAAATTGTCAATGAATTTCCCATATCGGAAATTTTGGGTTGCTTTGGCTTGCCATATTTGGGTTGCTTTGGCTTGCCATATTCCAGAGCTTTCATTTCCGATATCGGAAATTCAGTGACAGTTTCCAATATGGGAAATTCTATTTCCGATATCGGAAATTGTCACTGAATTTCCGATATGGGAAATTCTAATTTCCCATAACGGAAATTGGAATTTCCCATATTGGGAATTCAATTTCCCATATCGGAAATAGAATAGAAAGCACTTTGGCTTGAATTGCCATACATACAGGCTGATGTTCTTAGAAATCTGTAAATATAAAGATTAAGCACCTTGCTCCAGGTATATCATGACTACATGTATACAGCACCTTACTTCGTGATTAGAAGGTGATTTAAAGGTGAAATGCAAAGGTTTTTAGATTCTCCTTTTTACATTCTATATAGGTTGAATAATGATAGAAATACCAGTCTATCTACTTCACTTTAATAGTTAAATTTGAATTATCTTGTCTGCTAGAATCTTTTTAAAAGCTGGTACTCCTAGCACAGCTGAATTCAGATTTGCAAAACGTCATCGCTTATTTTTCCTTGATTGTGACATCATGCCTGAAGACTTAACATTACAAGTATTGACGCTCGACAAGGTGGTCTGAAGTGACATCACAAAACAGCATCAAACAAGGGCAGATAAGCGATGCGGATTTCATTTCTCAAATTGACCGGGCTTGAGACACCATCTTTGAAGCACTTTTCATGAACAGGAGACAAAAAACTTCAAGATAAAACAAAACAAAATACATAGGCTGATATTCCCATCATTAACTAGCCCGCGAAGAATATAAAAAAGAAAATTTGAAAACCTTTGCATTTCACCTTTAAGTATGGTACAGTGACAGAAAACATCTCACAATACGGGATACTTCCTTGTATACAATATTTGATTCACTCTCGCTGTGAGAAACTCTGGGTTATATTCCTTTCCTGGATCTCTGAAAATCAACAAAAACAGATAATCATTTAATTTTCATTCAACATGTATATGTACATATTATAATCGTGATAACAGAAACTGAGGCTATCATTAAAAATTTGTTTGTTAGGCATAACCCGATCCCACTCAAATTTTAATACAGGAAATAGCTATAATTCAGCATGAAATTTGAAAAGTTCAATTTTCTAGCAGATGGGCAAATAAAAAGTTTTGGGAATGGGAGTATTTTGCTGGGTAGGCTACCTGGTTACATGTAGGGCCGAATCAACATATTTTTAATGATGGCTTATGATGAATTTGGCACCTTGAACCCTTGAGTTACACGGTCTTTCCAAAACTGGCTATTCAAGAACTAAATAAACCTTAAAGAATTGTTCGGGTAAACTGAACAGCATGATCACTTGCAACATTTGCCAAAAGATTTTCAAGTCAGATTCTTCAATTCAGTCCAGTGAGCAACATTAAAATGGGAAATGAGTAAGATGATGTCAGATAACGTGACCAGGTGTCCATGATGTAATGTTAGAAGCCGTTACAGTGTACTAAATGTTCTCTAAGATCGAGTATGATGCAAAGCATCACGCCTGGAATGCCAATGCGCGATTTGTGACGTCATCTCAGGCACTGGAACCAAGTGCAGGTACTGTCACATTTTTCAGAGAATGTCAGAAGTGTGATTACAATGCTCGTGATATTAAACGAGAGATCCTGAAGGATCTTGGCACCCACCATTGTCTGATAATTGTAAGCTGATGACAAGAGGATCTTTTTGTCCATTGTTACTAAGAACAAACGATTGAGTTGTAATTTTGTTTGCAGAATTTCGAATTTGAGCGAAAAAGATCGAAAAAAGGGACACTGGAAAACACCAAGATATTATCTATCTAAGGTTCAGGAGTTTCAAGATTTCGAGAAACTGTACTTGATGTCGGTTGTTATAGTACAAGTGAAATGAGCAAAGTTAGTCTGAAAGTGAATGTCCGGAGGATCCTTCGTCTTCGTTTTGTATTATTCATATTTTTTTTTGCACGTGTCATCATTGGGTGCTGGAAGCGAAGACTAATCTCTTTGACACTTTGGCATGAACCCTGATTATCTCCCTTGGATCGAAACACGCAGTAGTCTACAGTTGTCGAGTTGTGACGTTGTTTCACAAGAGTGACGTCCCTTCGGCAGACAAAACGGTGGGGCAGTTCACTTGCAACGGCATGGAGTAAAAGTAAACTGATTTAAAATTTGAAGAAATACATTTTAATTCGGAATCATTTGAACTCCTTGATATAGAAGGTGAAAGTATGGATATTCTCTATAGTCAATATATAGAATATGCCCCATCGTTTGATAAGCCGACTCTTGTGATGCAACGTCACAACTTAATACAGTATTAATTTGAAGCGTAACTTGGATTTTCGAATCGGACCAAAAGTTATCTTGCACAATTGGACCACAAGGGGAACCTGTATACCAAATTTGAGAAAGATCTATGCAGCACTTCCTGAGAAATCACGATAAAATTTCATGGGGAAATCCAAAATGACCGCCTGGTGGCTATATTGGATTTTCGAATCGGACCGAAAAAGGTATCTTGCACAACTAGACCCCAAGGGGAACCTATGTACCAAATTTGAGAAAGATCCATGAGGTACTTCCTGAGGAATCACGATAACAAAGTATCATAGGGCAATCCAAGATGGCCACCTGGAGGCCATATTGGATTTTTGATCCAAGCAATAGTTCCTGAGAAATCGCAATAACAAAGTCTCATGGGGAAATCCAAGATAGTCACCTGGTGGCCATATTGGATTTTAGAATCGGACCAGAAAAGCTACCTTGCACAACTACACCACAAGAGAAACCTGGGTACCAAATTTGGCAAAGATCCATCCATCAGTTCCTGAGAATTCAAGATAACAAAATTTTATGGGGAAATTCAAAATGGCCGCCTGGTGGCCATATTGGATTTTCGAATCGGACCGAAAAAAGTATCTTGCACAACTGGACCACAAGGGGAACCATTGTACCAAATTTGAGAGAGATCCATGCAGTATTTCCTGAGAAATCACGATAAAGTTTCATGGGGGATACTAAGATGGCTGCCTGGTGGCCATGTTGGATTTTCAAATCGGACCGAAGAAGGTATCTTGCACAACTAGACCCCAAGGAAAAACTGTGTAACAAATTTGAGAAAGATCCATGTAGTACTTCCTGAGAAATGACGATAACAATGTTTCATGAGGAAATCCAAGATGGCTGCCTGGTGGCCATATTGAATTTTCGAATCGGACCAGAAAAGGTATCTTGCACAACTCGACCCCAAGGGGAACCTGTATACCAAATTTGGGAAAGATCCATGCAGTACTTCCTGAGAATTCACGATAACAACGTTTCATCGGGAAATCCAAGATGACTGCCTGGTGGCCATATTGGATTTTCGAATCGAACCAAAAAAGGTATCTTGCACAACTAGACCCCAAGGGGAACCTGTGTACCAAATTTGTGAAAGATCCAAGCAGTAGTTCCTGAGAAATCACGATAAAGTTTCATTGGGAAATCCAAGATGGCCGCCTTGTGGCCATGTTGGATTATCGAATCGGACCAGAAAAGGTATCTAGCTTGCACAACTAAACCCCAAGGGAAACCTGTGTACCAAATTTGAGAAAGATCCATGCAGTAGTTCCTGAGAAATCGCGATAAAGTTTCATGGGGAAAACTAAGATGGCCGCCTGGTGGCCATATTGGATTTTCAAATCGGACCGAAAAAGGTGTCTTGCACAACTAGACCCAAGGCAAAACTGTGTACCAAATTTGAGAAAGATCCATGTAGTACTTCCTGAGAAATGACGATAACTATGTTTCATGGGGAAATCCAACATGGCTGCCTGGTGGCCATATTGGATTTTCGAATCGGACCAGAAAAGGTATCTTGCACAACTAGACCCCAAGGGGAACCTGTGTACCAAATTTGAGAAAGATCCATGCAGTAGTTCCTCAGAAATCGTGATAAAGTTTCATGGGGAAATCCAAGATGGCCGCCTGGTGGCCATATTGGATTTTCAAATCGGACCAGAAAAGGTATCTTGCACAACTAGACCCCAAGGGGAACCTGTGTACCAAATTTGAGAAAGATCCATGCAGTAGTTCCTCAGAAATCGCGATAACAAAGTTTCATGGGGAAATCCAAGATGGCCGCCTTGTGGCCATATTGGATTTTCGAATCGGACCAAAAAAGGTATCTTGCACAACTAGATCCCAAGGGGAACCTGTGTACCAAATTTGAGAAAGATCCATGAAGAAGTTCCTGAGAAATTGCGGTAACAAAGTTTCATGAGGAAATCCAAGATGGCCGCCTTGTGGCCATATTGGATTTTCGAATCAGACCAAAAAAGGTATCTTGCACAACTAGACCCCAGGGGGAAACTGTGTACCAAATTTGAGAAAGATCCATGAAGTAGTTCCTGAGAAATCGCGGTAACAAAGTTTCATGAGGAAATCCAAGATGGCCGCCTTGTGGCCATATTGGATTTTTGAATCGGACCAAAAAAGGTATCTTGCACAACTATACCCCAGGGCGAACCTGTGCACCAAATTTGAAAAATATCCATGAAGTAGTTCCTGAGAAATCGCGGTAACAAAGTTTCATGGGGAAATCCAAGATGGCCGCCTTGTGGCCATATTGGATTTCGAATCGGACCAAAAAAGGTATCTTGCACAACTAGACCCCAAGGGGAACCTGTGTACCAAATTTGAGAAAGATCCATGAAGTAGTTCCTGAGAAATCGCGGTAACAAGAATTGTTTACGGACGGACTGACGGATGACGGACCACGGATGAAAAGTGATTGGAACAGCCCACCATCTGGTGATGGTGGGCTAAAAATGAGGTCACAGGAAAACATTCACCATAGTTGATCTCAACTACTAAATAACTTTTATCAAAATCTGTTATTTGCTGAACAGGGCTCGCAAATTATTCTAAAATGTAGTTGCCCTTCGGGCAGCAGGTATCAGAAATTTGGTTGCCCGAAATATTTTTTACTTGCCGGACAAATATGTGGTACTGAAAAAGGATTGCTTGCGTATGCAAGCTGTAGAAATTTTTGCATTCTCTGCTAAAAACAGTTATACTTCTTGGCCTTGAGTTGCGCCTCACTCAGGATGACGGTTTGAAAATAAATGGAAATACTGGAGTTTGTAATTCTTCAGAGTTATAGCCTTGCTTTATTCAGTGGACATTCCAATATTTGCACCTTTTTTCTGAAATTTATACTGATAACAAACATGACACTACATATACTGAATAGAATTGTGCTGAAATTTGTTTAAATATCCATTGTAAGTACTGGTGCATTGTATTGATTGGTAATGACGAGAATGAGAGAAATACGAGGACCATTATAGCGCTCTTACATCTATTTTTTCTACATCTTGTGACTATATATCATAAATATAACTGGAAGTATTTCTTTCATATATGGACCTATTTTACTTTATTCGTACCTAGAAACCAAACTTTAAAAAAAAGAAATTAGAAATTTAATTATAATATTATAAATTTCTCATCCAATAACCCAGACTTACCAAAAGTGCAAATAAACTGTGCCAAAAACATTGCCATGTCTTGCCGAGTTTGAGGGATTTCATATTTTTTCAACAAAGGCAAAATGTAAATCTAGTGGCTCAGGAAAATATTCCACTTGTTAATCATGTTAATTGTTTGTTTCAGGAAATAAAGGCCCATTTCCACAGCACGAGTTTTCGCAGCGACAACCACATCCAAAAATAGACGTCATGTTATTCAATGTTGTAGTACTCACAGCAAGCGTCAGTCGCGGCGACATCAGAACCACATATTTGACGCGCGACAAAATTAGAACCAGGGCTATTTCAACGCGTTGTCGCTGAACTATTGACCAATCAGAGGGGATAGAAATCGGTTACGTTGAGGGGAATCCCGTTCGATGAATGGCTGGAATGGCGAGAGTGTCGCTGTCATAACGCGTGCTGTGGAAATGCGCCAAACTGCAAAAAGTTGTGGTTTGCAGTTGTGGTTGTCGCGATGCGTGCTGTGGAAATGGGCCTTAACTGTCATTAAATTAAAATAAGTTAAACAAAGACTATTTCCACTTTCACATTGTTGTTTTGACAGTAATTGACTCTCCTAGGTCATATGCTCATATGAGTTTTCTCCCCTGTGGCGCCACAGGCTGTCACGTGTAGTTTGCTGTTGTTGTTGTGCAAGCGGTGATCACGATTTTTTTTTATGGAAACTTCAATAAAGTGAATGAAAATAGTTGGTATAAAAGGTCAGAAATGGATTCATTTGAACTATCAATGATGTAGATAGTCTTTCACTATCCGTAAATGTTTTGTTCATAAAAAAACAGCAGTAAGATTGACGAAAATTATGATTGCCCGTCGGGCCTGACACTTTCAAGTTTTGGTTGCCTGAAAAAATATTTGGCTAATTCGCGAGCCCTGCTGAATATTTTTCTAAATGACGTTACTACCTCTTTAACTCAACCCAGTCAGATACATGTACACAGTATTTTCACATCACCATAATCTTTTTTCACTATGCTATGAGAGCTCTGTATCAGTATGAGGTTATCACCATAACAGTATGACTTCTCACCATGACAGTATGACTAATCACCATGACAGTATGACTAATCACCATGACAGTATGACTTCTCACCATGACAGTATGACTAATCACCATAACAGTATGACTAATCACCATAACAGGACTCATCACCATATCAGTAGGATTCATAATCATAACAGTATGACTTATCACCATAACAGGACTTATCACCATAACAGTAGGACTCATCACCATAACCGTAGGACTCATCACCACAACAGTATGACTTGTCACCATGACAGTATGACTTATCACCATAACAGGACTTATCACCATAACAGTATGACTCATCACCATAACATTATGACTTGTCACCATGACAGTATGAATTATCACCATAACATGACTTATCACCGTAACAGTATGACTTATCACCATGACAGTATGACTTGTCACCATGACAGTATGACTTATCACTATAACAGGACTTATCACCATAACAGTAGGACTTATCACCATAACAGTATGACTCATCACCATAACATTATGACTTGTCACCATGACAGTATGAATTATCACCATAACATGACTTATCACCGTAACAGTATGACTTATCACCATGACAGTATGACTTGTCACCATGACAGTATGACTTATCACTATAACAGGACTTATCACCATAACAGTAGGACTTATCACCATAACAGTATGACTCATCACCATAACATTATGACTTGTCACCATGACAGTATGAATTATCACCATAACATGACTTATCACCGTAACAGTATGACTTATCACCATGACAGTATGACTTGTCACCATGACAGTATGACTTATCACCATAACAGGACTTATCACCATAATAGTAGGAATCATCACCATAACAGTATGACTTGTCACCATGACAGTATGACTTATCACCATAACATGACCATAACAGTATGACTTATCACCAGTGAATCATCACCATAACAGTATGACTTGTCACCATGACATGTATGACTTATCACCATAACAGGACTTATCACCATAACAGTAGATCATCACCATAACAGTATGACTTGTCACCATGACAGTATGACTTATCACCATAACATGACATCACCACAGTATGACTTATCACCCAGTATGACTTGGCACCATGACAGACTTATCACCATAACAGGACTTATCACCATAACAGTAGGACTCATCACCATAACAGTAGGACTCATCACCATAACAGTATGACTTGTCACCAAGACAGTATGACTTATAACCATAACAGTATGACTTATCACCACAACAGGACATATCACCATGACAGTATGACTTACCACCATAACAGGACTAATCACCATAACAGTAGGACTCATCACCATAACAGTATGACTTGTCACCATGACAGTGTGACTTATCACCATAACAGGACTTATCACCATAACAGTAGGACTCATCACCATAACAGTATGACTTGTCACCATAACAGTATGACTTGTCACCATGACAGTATGACTTATCACCATAACAGTATGACTTACCACCATAACAGGACTAATCACCATAACAGTAGGACTCATCACCATAACAGTATGACTTGTCACCATGACAGTATGACTTATCACCATAACAGTAGGACTCATCACCCACAAGACTATGACTTGTCACCATAACAGCATGACTTATCATCATAACAGGACTCATCAGCATAACAGTATGACTTGTCACCATGCCAGTATGACTTATCACCATAACAGTATGACTTATCACCATAACAGGACTTATCACCATAACATTAGGATCCATCACCATAACAGTATGACTTGTCACCAAGACAGTATGACTTATAACCATAACAGTATGACTTATCACAACAACAGGACATATCACCATGACAGTATGACTTACCACCATAACATGACTAATCACCATGACAGTATGACTTCTCACCATGACAGTATGACTAATCACCATAACAGTATGACTAATCACCATAACAGGACTCATCACCATATCAGTAGGATTCATAATCATAACAGTATGACTTATCACCATAACAGGACTTATCACCATAACAGTAGGACTCATCACCATAACCGTAGGACTCATCACCACAACAGTAGGACTTGTCACCATGACAGTATGACTTATCACCATAACAGGACTTATCACCATAACAGTATGACTCATCACCATAACATTATGACTTGTCACCATGACAGTATGAATTATCACCATAACATGACTTATCACCGTAACAGTATGACTTATCACCATGACAGTATGACTTGTCACCATGACAGTATGACTTATCACTATAACAGGACTTATCACCATAACAGTAGGACTTATCACCATAACAGTATGACTCATCACCATAACATTATGACTTGTCACCATGACAGTATGAATTATCACCATAACATGACTTATCACCGTAACAGTATGACTTATCACCATGACAGTATGACTTGTCACCATGACAGTATGACTTATCACTATAACAGGACTTATCACCATAACAGTAGGACTTATCACCATAACAGTATGACTCATCACCATAACATTATGACTTGTCACCATGACAGTATGAATTATCACCATAACATGACTTATCACCGTAACAGTATGACTTATCACCATGACAGTATGACTTGTCACCATGACAGTATGACTTATCACTATAACAGGACTTATCACCATAACAGTAGGACTTATCACCATAACAGTATGACTCATCACCATAACATTATGACTTGTCACCATGACAGTATGAATTATCACCATAACATGACTTATCACCGTAACAGTATGACTTATCACCATGACAGTATGACTTGTCACCATGACAGTATGACTTATCACTATAACAGGACTTATCACCATAACAGTAGGACTTATCACCATAACAGTATGACTCATCACCATAACATTATGACTTGTCACCATGACAGTATGAATTATCACCATAACATGACTTATCACCGTAACAGTATGACTTATCACCATGACAGTATGACTTGTCACCATGACAGTATGACTTATCACCATAACAGGACTTATCACCATAATAGTAGGAATCATCACCATAACAGTATGACTTGGCACCATCACAGTATGACTTATCACCATAACAGGACTTATCACCATAACAGTAGGACTCATCACCATAACAGTAGGACTCATCACCATAACAGTATGACTTGTCACCAAGACAGTATGACTTATAACCATAACAGTATGACTTATCACCACAACAGGACATATCACCATGACAGTATGACTTACCACCATAACAGGACTAATCACCATAACAGTAGGACTCATCACCATAACAGTATGACTTGTCACCATGACAGTGTGACTTATCACCATAACAGGATTTATCACCATAACAGTAGGACTCATCACCATAACAGTATGACTTGTCACCATAACAGTATGACTTGTCACCATGACAGTATGACTTATCACCATAACAGTATGACTTACCACCATAACAGGACTAATCACCATAACAGTAGGACTCATCACCATAACAGTATGACTTGTCACCATGACAGTGTGACTTATCACCATAACAGTAGGACTCATCACCCACAAGACTATGACTTGTCACCATAACAGCATGACTTATCATCATAACAGGACTCATCAGCATAACAGTATGACTTGTCACCATGCCAGTATGACTTATCACCATAACAGTATGACTTATCACCATAACAGGACTTATCACCATAACATTAGGATCCATCACCATAACAGTATGACTTGTCACCAAGACAGTATGACTTATAACCATAACAGTATGACTTATCACAACAACAGGACATATCACCATGACAGTATGACTTACCACCATAACATGACTAATCACCATAACAGTAGGACTAATCACCATAACAGTCACCATGACAGTATGACTTATCACCATAACAGGACTTATCACCATAACAGTAGGACTCATCACCATAACAGTATGACTTGTCACCATGACAGTATGACTTATCACCATAACAGTATGACTAATCACCATAACAGGACTCATCACCATATCAGTAGGATTCATAATCATAACAGTATGACTTATCACCATAACAGGACTTATCACCATAACAGTAGGACTCATCACCATAACCGTAGGACTCATCACCACAACAGTATGACTTGTCACCATGACAGTATGACTTATCACCATAACAGGACTTATCACCATAACAGTATGACTCATCACCATAACATTATGACTTGTCACCATGACAGTATGAATTATCACCATAACATGACTTATCACCGTAACAGTATGACTTATCACCATGACAGTATGACTTGTCACCATGACAGTATGACTTATCACTATAACAGGACTTATCACCATAACAGTAGGACTTATCACCATAACAGTATGACTCATCACCATAACATTATGACTTGTCACCATGACAGTATGAATTATCACCATAACATGACTTATCACCGTAACAGTATGACTTATCACCATGACAGTATGACTTGTCACCATGACAGTATGACTTATCACTATAACAGGACTTATCACCATAACAGTAGGACTTATCACCATAACAGTATGACTCATCACCATAACATTATGACTTGTCACCATGACAGGACTTCTCCTTATCACCATAATAGTAGGAATCATCACCATAACAGTAATGCTGACTTATCACCAGCGACAGTATGACTTGTCACCATGACAGTATGACTTATCACCATAACAGGACTTATCACCATAATAGTAGGAATCATCACCATAACAGTGTGACTTGTCACCATGACAGTATGACTTATCACCATAACAGGACTTATCACCATAATAGTAAGAATCATCACCATAACAGTATGACTTGTCACCATGACAGTATGACTTATCACCATAACATGACTTATCACCATAACAGTAGGACTCATCACCATAACAGTATGACTTGTCACCATGACAGTATGACTTATCACCATAACAGGACTTATCACCACAATAGTAGGAATCAAATACCATAACAGTATGATTCTTGGCACCATGACAGTACAAGGACTTATCACCATAACAGGACTTATCACCTCATAACAGTAGGACTCATCACCATAACAGTAGGACCTCATCACCATGTAACAGTATGATTTCCTTGGTCACCAAGCACAGTGCGATTTCCTTATAACCATAACAGTATGACTTATCACCACAACAGACATATCACCATGACAGTAAGGACTTACCACCATAACAGGACTAATCACCATAACAGTGTGACCATCACCATAACAGTGTCGACTTGTCACCATGACAGTGGACTTATCACCATAAATATGGTCCTTATCACCATGTAACAGTAGGACTCATCACCATAACAGTATGACTTGTCACCAAGACAGTATGACTTATAACCATAACAGTATGACTTATCACCACAACAGGACATATCACCATGACAGTATGACTTACCACCATAACAGGACTAATCACCATAACAGTAGGACTCATCACCATAACAGTATGACTTGTCACCATGACAGTGTGACTTATCACCATAACAGTAGGACTCATCACCCACAAGACTATGACTTGTCACCATAACAGCATGACTTATCATCATAACAGGACTCATCAGCATAACAGTATGACTTGTCACCATGCCAGTATGACTTATCACCATAACAGTATGACTTATCACCATAATACACAGGACTTATCACCATAACAGTAGGACTCATCACCATAACAGTATGACTTGTCACCAAGACAGTATGACTTATAACCATAACAGTATGACTTATCACCACAACAGGACATATCACCATGACAGTATGACTTACCACCATAACAGGACTAATCACCAGCGGCGGTATGACTTCTCACCATGACAGTGCTGATAAATCACTTGCTAACAGTATGACTAATCACCATAACAGGACTCATCACCATATCAGTAGGATTCCTTAATCATAACAGTATGACTTATCACCATAACAGGACTTATCACCATAACAGTAGGACTCATCACACCATACAACAAATGGGACTCATCACCACAACAGTGCCAGGATACATCACTGCGACAGTGGAAACATCACCATAACAGGACTTGTCTTCCGCCAATAATTATGGACTCATCACCATAACATTATGACTTGTCACCATGACAGTATGAATTATCACCATAACATGACTTATCACCGTAACAGTATGACTTATCACCATGACAGTATGACTTGTCACCATGACAGTATGACTTATCACTATAACAGGACTTATCACCATAACAGTAGGACTTATCACCATAACAGTATGACTCATCACCATAACATTATGACTTGTCACCATGACAGTATGAATTATCACCATAACATGACTTATCACCGTAACAGTAAGACTTATCACCATGACAGTATGACTTGTCACCATGACAGTATGACTTATCACCATAACAGGATTTATCACCATAATAGTAGGAATCATCACCATAACAGTATGACTTGTCACCATGACAGTATGACTTATCACCATAACAGGACTTATCACCATAATAGTAGGAATCATCACCATAACAGTATGACTTATCACCATGACAGTATGACTTGTCACCATGACAGTATGACTTATCACCATAACAGGACTTATCACCATAATAGTAGGAATCATCACCATAACAGTATGACTTGTCACCATGACAGTATGACTTATCACCATAACAGGACTTATCACCATAATAGTAAGAATCATCACCATAACAGTATGACTTGTCACCATGACAGTATGACTTATCACCATAACATGACTTATCACCATAACAGTAGGACTCATCACCATAACAGTATGACTTGTCACCATGACAGTATGACTTATCACCATAACAGGACTTATCACCATAATAGTAGGAATCATCACCATAACAGTATGACTTGGCACCATCACAGTATGACTTATCACCATAACAGGACTTATCACCATAACAGTAGGACTCATCACCATAACAGTAGGACTCATCACCATAACAGTATGACTTGTCACCAAGACAGTATGACTTATAACCATAACAGTATGACTTATCACCACAACAGGACATATCACCATGACAGTATGACTTACCACCATAACAGGACTAATCACCATAACAGTAGGACTCATCACCATAACAGTATGACTTGTCACCATGACAGTGTGACTTATCACCATAACAGGATTTATCACCATAACAGTAGGACTCATCACCATAACAGTATGACTTGTCACCATAACAGTATGACTTGTCACCATGACAGTATGACTTATCACCATAACAGTATGACTTACCACCATAACAGGACTAATCACCATAACAGTAGGACTCATCACCATAACAGTATGACTTGTCACCATGACAGTGTGACTTATCACCATAACAGTAGGACTCATCACCCACAAGACTATGACTTGTCACCATAACAGCATGACTTATCATCATAACAGGACTCATCAGCATAACAGTATGACTTGTCACCATGCCAGTATGACTTATCACCAACAGTATGACTTATCACCATAACAGGACTTATCACCATAACATTAGATCCATCACCATAACAGTATGACTTGTCACCAAGACAGTATGACTTATAACCATAACAGTATGACTTATCACAACAACAGACACATATCACCATGGACAGCATGACTTACCACCATAACATGACTAATCAAATTGTAACAGTAGGACTAATCACCATAACAGTCACCATGACAGTATGAATTATCACCATAACATGACTTATCACCGTAACAGTATGACTTATCACCATGACAGTATGACTTGTCACCATGACAGTATGACTTATCACTATAACAGGACTTATCACCATAACAGTAGGACTTATCACCATAACAGTATGACTCATCACCATAACATTATGACTTGTCACCATGACAGTATGAATTATCACCATAACATGACTTATCACCGTAACAGTATGACTTATCACCATGACAGTATGACTTGTCACCATGACAGTATGACTTATCACTATAACAGGACTTATCACCATAACAGTAGGACTTATCACCATAACAGTATGACTCATCACCATAACATTATGACTTGTCACCATGACAGTATGAATTATCACCATAACATGACTTATCACCGTAACAGTATGACTTATCACCATGACAGTATGACTTGTCACCATGACAGTATGACTTATCACTATAACAGGACTTATCACCATAACAGTAGGACTTATCACCATAACAGTATGACTCATCACCATAACATTATGACTTGTCACCATGACAGTATGAATTATCACCATAACATGACTTATCACCGTAACAGTAAGACTTATCACCATGACAGTATGACTTGTCACCATGACAGTATGACTTATCACCATAACAGGATTTATCACCATAATAGTAGGAATCATCACCATAACAGTATGACTTGTCACCATGACAGTATGACTTATCACCATAACAGGACTTATCACCATAATAGTAGGAATCATCACCATAACAGTATGACTTATCACCATGACAGTATGACTTGTCACCATGACAGTATGACTTATCACCATAACAGGACTTATCACCATAATAGTAGGAATCATCACCATAACAGTGTGACTTGTCACCATGACAGTATGACTTATCACCATAACAGGACTTATCACCATAATAGTAAGAATCATCACCATAACAGTATGACTTGTCACCATGACAGTATGACTTATCACCATAACATGACTTATCACCATAACAGTAGGACTCATCACCATAACAGTATGACTTGTCACCATGACAGTATGACTTATCACCATAACAGGACTTATCACCATAATAGTAGGAATCATCACCATAACAGTATGACTTGGCACCATGACAGTATGACTTATCACCATAACAGGACTTATCACCATAACAGTAGGACTCATCACCATAACAGTAGGACTCATCACCATAACAGTATGACTTGTCACCAAGACAGTATGACTTATAACCATAACAGTATGACTTATCACCACAACAGGACATATCACCATGACAGTATGACTTACCACCATAACAGGACTAATCACCATAACAGTAGGACTCATCACCATAACAGTATGACTTGTCACCATGACAGTGTGACTTATCACCATAACAGGACTTATCACCATAACAGTAGGACTCATCACCATAACAGTATGACTTGTCACCATAACAGTATGACTTGTCACCATGACAGTATGACTTATCACCATAACAGTATGACTTACCACCATAACAGGACTAATCACCATAACAGTAGGACTCATCACCATAACAGTATGACTTGTCACCATGACAGTATAACTTATCACCATAACAGTAGGACTCATCACCCACAAGACTATGACTTGTCACCATAACAGCATGACTTATCATCATAACAGGACTCATCAGCATAACAGTATGACTTGTCACCATGCCAGTATGACTTATCACCATAACAGTATGACTTATCACCATAACAGGACTTATCACCATAACATTAGGATCCATCACCATAACAGTATGACTTGTCACCAAGACAGTATGACTTATAACCATAACAGTATGACTTATCACAACAACAGGACATATCACCATGACAGTATGACTTACCACCATAACATGACTAATCACCATGACAGTATGACTTCTCACCATGACAGTATGACTAATCACCATAACAGTATGACTAATCACCATAACAGGACTCATCACCATATCAGTAGGATTCATAATCATAACAGTATGACTTATCACCATAACAGGACTTATCACCATAACAGTAGGACTCATCACCATAACCGTAGGACTCATCACCACAACAGTAGGACTTGTCACCATGACAGTATGACTTATCACCATAACAGGACTTATCACCATAACAGTATGACTCATCACCATAACATTATGACTTGTCACCATGACAGTATGAATTATCACCATAACATGACTTATCACCGTAACAGTATGACTTATCACCATGACAGTATGACTTGTCACCATGACAGTATGACTTATCACTATAACAGGACTTATCACCATAACAGTAGGACTTATCACCATAACAGTATGACTCATCACCATAACATTATGACTTGTCACCATGACAGTATGAATTATCACCATAACATGACTTATCACCGTAACAGTATGACTTATCACCATGACAGTATGACTTGTCACCATGACAGTATGACTTATCACTATAACAGGACTTATCACCATAACAGTAGGACTTATCACCATAACAGTATGACTCATCACCATAACATTATGACTTGTCACCATGACAGTATGAATTATCACCATAACATGACTTATCACCGTAACAGTATGACTTATCACCATGACAGTATGACTTGTCACCATGACAGTATGACTTATCACTATAACAGGACTTATCACCATAACAGTAGGACTTATCACCATAACAGTATGACTCATCACCATAACATTATGACTTGTCACCATGACAGTATGAATTATCACCATAACATGACTTATCACCGTAACAGTATGACTTATCACCATGACAGTATGACTTGTCACCATGACAGTATGACTTATCACTATAACAGGACTTATCACCATAACAGTAGGACTTATCACCATAACAGTATGACTCATCACCATAACATTATGACTTGTCACCATGACAGTATGAATTATCACCATAACATGACTTATCACCGTAACAGTATGACTTATCACCATGACAGTATGACTTGTCACCATGACAGTATGACTTATCACATAACAGGACTTATCACCATAATAGTAGGAATCATCACCATAACAGTATGACTTGTCACCATGACAGTATGACTTATCACCATAACAGGACTTATCACCATAATAGTAGGAATCATCACCATAACAGTATGACTTATCACCATGACAGTATGACTTGTCACCATGACAGTATGACTTATCACCATAACAGGACTTATCACCATAATAGTAGGAATCATCACCATAACAGTGTGACTTGTCACCATGACAGTATGACTTATCACCATAACAGGACTTATCACCATAATAGTAAGAATCATCACCATAACAGTATGACTTGTCACCATGACAGTATGACTTATCACCATAACATGACTTATCACCATAACAGTAGGACTCATCACCATAACAGTATGACTTGTCACCATGACAGTATGACTTATCACCATAACAGGACTTATCACCATAATAGTAGGAATCATCACCATAACAGTATGACTTGGCACCATCACAGTATGACTTATCACCATAACAGGACTTATCACCATAACAGTAGGACTCATCACCATAACAGTAGGACTCATCACCATAACAGTATGACTTGTCACCAAGACAGTATGACTTATAACCATAACAGTATGACTTATCACCACAACAGGACATATCACCATGACAGTATGACTTACCACCATAACAGGACTAATCACCATAACAGTAGGACTCATCACCATAACAGTATGACTTGTCACCATGACAGTGTGACTTATCACCATAACAGGATTTATCACCATAACAGTAGGACTCATCACCATAACAGTATGACTTGTCACCATAACAGTATGACTTGTCACCATGACAGTATGACTTATCACCATAACAGTATGACTTACCACCATAACAGGACTAATCACCATAACAGTAGGACTCATCACCATAACAGTATGACTTGTCACCATGACAGTGTGACTTATCACCATAACAGTAGGACTCATCACCCACAAGACTATGACTTGTCACCATAACAGCATGACTTATCATCATAACAGGACTCATCAGCATAACAGTATGACTTGTCACCATGCCAGTATGACTTATCACCATAACAGTATGACTTATCACCATAACAGGACTTATCACCATAACATTAGGATCCATCACCATAACAGTATGACTTGTCACCAAGACAGTATGACTTATAACCATAACAGTATGACTTATCACAACAACAGGACATATCACCATGACAGTATGACTTACCACCATAACATGACTAATCACCATAACAGTAGGACTAATCACCATAACAGTCACCATGACAGTATGACTTATCACCATAACAGGACTTATCACCATAACAGTAGGACTCATCACCATAACAGTATGACTTGTCACCATGACAGTATGACTTATCACCATAACAGTATGACTTATCACCGCAACAGGACTTATCACCATAACAGTATGACTCATCACCATAACAGTATGACTTATCACCATGACAGTATGACTTATCACCATGACAGTATGACTAACAGTATGACTTTTCACCATGACAGTCTGACTTATCACCATGACAGTATGAGTTATCACCATGACAGTATGACTTATCACCACAACAGGACTTATCACCATAACAGTAGGACTCATCACCATAACAGGACTTATCACCATAACAGTAGGACTCATCACCACAAGACTATGACTTGTCACCATAACAGCATGGCTTATCATCATAACAGTAGGACTCATCAGCATAACAGTATGACTTGTCACCATGACAGTATGACTTATCACCATAACAGTATGACTTATCACCATAACAGGACTTATCACCATAACATCAGGATCCATCACCATAACAGTATGACTTGTCACCATACCATTATGACTTGTCACCATGACAGTATGACTTATCACCATAACAGTATGACTTATCACCATAACAGTAGGATCCATCACCATAACAGTAGGACTCATCACCATAACAGTATGACTTGTCACCATGACAGTATGACTTATCACCATAACAGTATGACTTATCACCATAATAGTAGGATCCATCACCATAACAGTAGGACTCATCACCATAACAGTATGACTTGTCACCATGACAGTATGACTTATCATCATAACAGGACTTATCACCATAACAGTACGACTCATCACCATAACAGTATGACTTGTCACCATGACAGTATGACTTATTACAATAACAGGACGTATCACCGTAACAGTATGACTTGTCACCATGACAGTATGACTTGTCACCATGACAGTAGGACTTATCACCATAACAGGACTTCATCACCATAACAGTAGGACTCATCACCATAACAGTAGGACTCCATCATCATAACAGTAGGACTTGTCACCATGCCAGTATGACTTGTCACCATGACAGCATGACTTATCACCATGACAGTATGACTTGTCACCATGACAGTATGATTTGTCACCATGACAGTATGACTTATCACCATGACAGTATGACTTGTCACCATGACAGTATGACTTATCACCATGACAGTATGACTTATCACCATGACAGTATGACTTATCACCATGACAGTATGACTTATCACCATGACAGTATGACTTGTCACCATGACAGTATGACTTGTCACCATGACAGTATGACTTGTCACCATGACAGTATGACTTATCACCATGACAGTATGACTTGTCACCATGACAGTATGACTTGTCACCATGACAGTATGACTTATCACCATAACAGGACTTCTCACCATAATAGTAGGATTTATCACCATAACAGTAGGACTTATCACCATAACACAGTTATGGTGATACATTTATACTGTTATGGTGGTAACATTATTCTGTTATTGTGATACATTTATACTGTTATGGTGGTAACAATATACTGTTATGGTGATACATTTATACTGTTATAGTGATACATTTATACTGTTATAGTGGTAACACTATACTGTTATGGTGATACATTTATACTGTTATGGTGATACATTTATACCGTTATGGTGGTACATTTATACTGTTATAGTGGTAACATTATACTGTTATGGTGATACATTTATACTGTTATAGTGGTAACATTATACTGTTATGGTGATACATTTATACTGTTATGGTGATACATTTATACCGTTATGGTGGTACATTTATACTGTTATGGTGGTAACATTATACTGTTATGGTGGTACATTTATACTGTTATGGTGGTACATTTATACTGTTATGGTGATACATTTATACTGTTATGGTGGTAACATTATACTGTTATGGCGATACATTTATACTGTTATAGTGGTAACACTATACTGTTATGGTGGTACATTTATACTGTTATGGTGATACATGTATACTGTTATGGTGATACATTTATACTGTTATGGTGGTACATTTATTCTGTTATGGTGATACATTTTTACTGTTCTGGTGGTACATTTATACTGTTATGGTGGAATATTTATACTGTTATGGTGGTAACATTATACTGTTATGGTGATACATTTATACTGTTATGGTGGTACATTTACACTGTTATGGTGGTAACATTATACTGTTATGGTGGTAACATTATACTGTCAAGGTGGTACATTTATACTGTTATGGTGATACATTTATACTGTTATGGTGGTACATTTATACTGTTGGTGGTACATTTATACTGTTATGGTGGCAACATTATACTGTTATGGTGCTACATTTATACTGTTATGGTGGTACATTTATACTGTTACGGTGGTAACATTATACTGTTATGGTGATACATTTCTACTGTTATGGTGGTAACATTGCAAAGATGAAGTAACGCAAGTATGGTGATAAAGTTATACCATTGCAGTGATATTTAAGTTATATTAACACTAAAATGTTGAGGTCATGCCACTCTGGTGATACAGCAAGTTCCTTGAGTATTTCTGTGACCCTAAAAAAAAATCCAGATCTCATTATTATGTTGCCTAAGTTTTCTAACTAACCAAGTGCATCAAAGAACTGTCCCTACCATCAACCAGTCAGGGTAGGATTACATGTAGTATCATGAGGAAGTGAGGCAAACCATGACAGTGACTTACTTATAAAATCAACGTGAACAGAGTTGCACAGAGCATGGACGCCAGCGTCAGTCCTACTCGACGTGATGACCTTGACCTCGTTGGCTGGTTTCAATGCCTGCAATGCTTCCTACATGTAGCAAATATAAATAATGGAATATTATAGGGTCTACCAAAATATGTTCATTTTCATGATTGTATTTCTGGTAAATATAATAATATTATGCAGGGAAAAGGCACAAGAACAAATTCGCAGTAATCAAGAGAAAGATGATGATACAGGATAAATCAGATGTTTGATAACAATGTTATCCACATAATCAATGGGATTTCTACCCTGCAAAAACAGTGGATAATAAGCTTCAGGTCTTCACCAGTATATTAGCCACTGCCACAGTTCACATTAAATCTGTAATGCAGACAAAGTCACATAATCTTGCCACTGTGAGACAGTGAGTGAACTGACACGCACTGCTAAATGTGGATGGTCTCTATCGGGGGTCAGAATTCGCTGAGTCAGAATTCACAGAATGAATCGTAGTTGTAGTTCAGAAGGTGGGCGTAAATGCCAGACAGTTTTAATTCATGTGACATACATGTATGTATCTCTTCCCAATACCGTGATCTGGAATTCCTGACTTCCCTGTTGTATCTGTGCTATCAGTGTACATAATACAAGGACATTAAATAGTATCAGATACATGTAGATCAAATTCTCCAAAATGTGATTAAGGTGGTCTGATTATAAATATTGGTCATGTTGGTTGCTAAACAATCATTGCGAAAGGTGATGCATGCCATGCTTGGTGCAGGCTGAAATTTTTGCATAAAATATTCACTACTTTCATCAGACAAAGTGTTTGCACGTTTATAGCAGGACAATAAATGAAATCACAAAGAAGTTATCAAATTGAGCCCCACCAAGTGGTTATGACAGGGTTAAGTTTAGTGATGATCAGAGTAATGGCATGTTATCAGATGTGAAAGAAAGAAATATGGACAAACAAACGAACCCACAGACATTCAACAATT
Organism: Hanleya hanleyi; assembly: GCA_036873755.1. Taxonomy (NCBI): domain Eukaryota; kingdom Metazoa; phylum Mollusca; class Polyplacophora; order Lepidopleurida; family Hanleyidae; genus Hanleya; species Hanleya hanleyi. Next base: position 47,991 of record JAVTVY010039192.1, on the reverse strand, counting down.
ATAGTACCGTATCAATAAATGACCCCTACAAACCTCAAGAGATCCTTGTACAGTTCTTGCTCCTTTCTTCGGAATTCCAGCAGCTCCCTGTCTCTGCATACCCCTACAAAAAAAAAAAAAAAAAAAAATATTAAAGTTTTGTTATTGCACCAGTTAGAGTGAGTCATTATGCAAAGTAGCCGAACTCTTCACAGACAGCACCAAACTCTTCACAGACAATACCAAACTCTACAAGAGGTTCCTATCCCGAAGAGTGAAAATTATTGCAAAACGACCTAGAAAAACTCAGAAGATGGTCACACAATGGCTTCTATTCTTTAATGCAATCAAGTGTACAATGCATCTGGCAAGTCTCCGACGTACACCCTCATTGGGGAAGTTCTCAAAGAGGTACTACAACACAATGACTAGAGTTCATCATGTCCAAGAGCCTGAAACTGTCAGCACATAAATATTATCATGTGCAAAGCCAACCAATGATCTAACAAGATCGAAACCGGTCAGGCCTTAACAAGTGGTATCTCTACAGCTCTCGCTAATTGTGTCTCCCACAACACGTATATACTACTTCCAACCAATGAATAGGCCTATATAATTAAATGATGCTTCACCAACTTAACCAAGGAGCAGTGGACAGTCTACAAGTATACTTTAGGCATGTTAGGTCAGTTCTCGAATATATATTTAGTGTGTGTTGGAAGTGAAGTGTTGCTAGGCTCTTTAAAAAAACCAAAAACCAAAAAAAAACCCACCAGGCTAGATGCTTATATGAGATAGTGAGTGAACCTCTAGAAGTACCAACTCTGATCAGTGCAAACAAACTGATATGATAGAAACAATGAGTACGATGACTTTTTCAATTCAGATCACACTAAAAAATTCACGGAACTCAACAAAAATTTCACTGGTTTTAAGAGATGATGAGTAGGGTACCGATACTGGTAATTATACAAAATTAAAGCCTTGTGGTTTGACTCTTTCCTTCTCCAACATTTTATCGCCATTGTTTACGATGATGTTCTTATAAAATGGGGGGCAGTGAAACACAGGTCCTAAATTTATCCTTAGGGATAAGCCAGATAACACATATATCTGCAAAGAGTGTCCAATAACTGGCACTGGGCAGGTTAAAGAACGGCCATAGGGCCTAATCATGATAATATCAAGCCTACAGACTACAGTCTGGCCTCTAGTCTAGAGGCCTATAGGGACAATCAGCAGTCAGTGTGTTGTAAATTACCTGAAAGAACAGCCAACATAACTGAAAAACATCAGAAATCGGCCCATACTGAGAGTCCTTGTTCATACCATTTCAAGTTCCTGGATAACTTCAACTTCAATTCTGAGGTATCAGTCAACATAGCCCCAGCAGGGACCTATCATTAGGTCCCTGCTGGGGCTACAGTCAACACAACTTACACAGCACCGACAGGTCGAAACTGATCAAAACTACTTGCATTCCGTGTGGCTGCAACTAATTCTTATGTTGCTAAGATCTGTCCATCAAATGGGAAACCTTTCATCATTAACATTTTTATCGCTTTTAAGAAAAATCGTCAATTTAACTAAACAACAACGAAAACACGTGGACTAAGTCGGATGTCGCCGCATTCGCGCCACTACGGCGATACACAACAGATCGGTTGTATATAAAAAGTGGACTGCGGAAAACGGATTTTGTGCGAACCGTGTGTCAAGGGAACGAGAAAAAAAGAGCATGGTTAACTTTAGCTTGTCTCTCGCCAAAGTTTTAGTAATTCTGCTCATAAACATGGCTTTTGCGTACATATAAACTTTGCATTACTGGATACATGTACATCTGGAGATTTAGTGGCGCGCAAGTTTTGACAGTTCATTTCCGTGTCACTGACATTACGTCTCGTGGACCGAAAAAAGCGTGGGTCATCCTTGTCCAAACGACGCCGTTTTACGAATGGTTCGGATAAGGATGAAATTTAGTTCATGTACAGAGAGTGAAACGCCGATGCCATGGAGAGAAGTCGCCGGTGAGAGCAAGAGTCCGATATATCGAACCAATGGTAGTCCAATAAAATGATAAAAATCTTGTTTAATATGCTGGAGTTATCGGGAGCCAGCTTGCCATGCCAAGGTGCAAGCTCACATTCCTTGGCACACCTATATTATTAGCTTGTACAAGCTTGCTGCAGTCTTGTTCCAGCTTGCTGTGAGCCGGTACAAGCTTGCTGCAGTCTTGTGCTAGCTTGCCGCAAGCTTGTTGGAGGCATGTTAGCTTAAGGTAAGCTTGTGTTAGCTAGTTGCAGCCTCAAATTTCTGTAAGGGATGTCTCTAATATCACATCATGTTCCACACACCACGCAGAGTTTAAGGTTTATCTCTTGGACAGATAAACGTTGAAATAATTTGAGCCGAAACATGTGAACGCACAGCTAGGTTGATCGGACCCGAGGCAAACTCTGTAATACCAAATCATCACCAGCAGGTGAGGTTAAAATATAGTTCATGCTACATGTATGGAATGACGCACTCTTTTATATTGACTCCTATACCGTTACACGATGTACATCACGCATGGCATTCCTGCATCTACGAATAATGTTACTCAAATAGTCATTACGATAAAAAATATGGATTTCGTTAGGCATATAGCTGCCACCATACTAATATACACTCAAAGAAATACAACTGTACTTTTGTCCAAACGATTACTCAGTGAACTCAATAATTTTCAACATTAAATATAGAATAGGTTCCGAAATAAACAGGTTTGAGCTCAGCTTGTTAAAATTCAAAATCTACCGCAATATCTCAACAATTCAAGTCATATAGTTACCAAAACTTTCACATATATCGCCTTCACCAGAACTGTTACGAATCTCTGAAAGTTTCAACAAAAATATCGTCAAATATTGGGTATATAACAATATATTTATAAAACAGAGCTACTGGAACTCGATATAAAAAATAATAGTGTACACGCCTATCCAGTTACCTGCATTTAATCAGTACCAAAGATGCTTGGATGTATATCATTAGGAAATACACTCCAATCTTTATTAACAGTGCGCATTGACACCTCATAAACACAGCCCAGATAGTTTATAGCCCCTTGACTTCTTAGCAAAGTTCGTCAGACGTCTTCTCGTAGTAGAGATGTAGAGTGCAGAGTTCACAGAAATTGTCACTAATTGTCCAAAATGTTGAAAACAATAAACAGAAGCAGGGATGGAAATAAGGGCCAGTGATGAGCAATAATTGATACATTTGGACACTAACCAATCATAATGCCACAGCCTAACATTGATAAGGTAATTTGCTGGTCAAATTCGAAGCTTCTAATACTAATCACTGATCAAATTATTTTCCTTTATTTCAAAACAAAATGATCACTACACAATACAATCTTCCAGATTGATATCTTGGCATCTTGTCATCTCTTAATGGTAAAAAGTCAATACCAAAGCAGATTGAATGACGAAACCATTTCTGTTACATTACTGTATCTTCCATGAATACTCACTGAATACAGTTCCAACAATTCAGAGATACTAATCCCTGTTCTTGTGATACACAATGGTCAGGTCTGTCCCGGACTTACAGCACATTTTAAAGGATTGTAGTGATTTCCTATCCCAAAGGGCTGTGTCGTCGTTTTCGAGAGTACGCCAAATTTTAGAGTGGAGGCGCTTGGTGATTTATCCCTGTTTTATAAGTTGATTAAAATCGTCAAATTTAACACAGCACCTAAGAAATGTTACTAGGCGAGATATGTACACCATATGCAGGTCCCACTGGAATATTGCTGTCCAGAAAGGGATAGTTTACAATGACAAAATTGTAATCATCTCTTTTGTCGTAAAGATGGTGGATATATATCCTTCACTGCTTCATTTATATAACGATTATCCACAGCAAGAAGATCATCTATATAGCGTTTTGTGAATGCGAAGGAACGGGTTTATTCGTATGAATAAGAGAACAGATATAAGTTGACCAGAAGGGGTGCACAATTAGTACCCATTAGAATACATACATGCTGCTGATATATTGTTGCCAAATTTCGCATAGATATTATTAAAATTCAAGCAACTCTCAATATTTAAACATCTCATGAATGATACCCCTTGTATGTAATAGAGCTAAAGAATGCATATGGCTTCTGACATTAATAAATCGACGATCAATGTCCTTGAACACCAATACTATTAATGAAGTAAGACGGTCTTTAAATATATGTGCAGAAAGCTGCGCCAGCTGACAAGACACATGATTATTCATACTGGGGAGCAGCCGTAAATATTGTCAGTGTACGAATGTGTGTAAAGCAGTAACAGGTGACAATTACAACACATATAAGGGAAGTGGGAAGAGGTGCCGACATACTGACTTCACAGTATAGTCTTCTGTTTAACCTATTCTAAAGCACATACCAAGAATCTAACGATTCGTGATATGTGTTGTATCTCAGGTACGCTTTTATTGTACCTGTTCATGTGGCAACTTGGATGACATGACCACACGACCCCTACCCGGCATAAGTGGTATTAGATACAAATCTAGAGAGCTATGATGGAAATGCTCTGACAACTCGTATATTGGTAATTGGTGAGCTGTGTCGCTGTGACAACTTGTACACTGGGGATTGGTGAGCTGTATCGTCGTCATCTCAAGACAGGACAGATAATTACGATCTGACAAGACCGAAAATTACGCATACAGGGGAGAAGCCTTGCAGGTGTTCAGTGTGTGAATATAGGTAAACAGTTGATGCCAGTTGACCAGACACATAACGTATACTGGGAGAAACCTTTCAGATATTCTATGGGTGAGTAGGACTACAGCTCTACATGTTCGCATCTTAAGGTGCATATGAAAAGTCATCTTGGGGAGATACCGTTCGAGTGGTCAGTGTATGAACAGGCGTGTACTTCACATGGTAACTCATACTAGAGAGAAATCAGTTTGACTGTAGGTGCACACACCCGTACCATTGGAGAATACACATACATCTCAACAGAGGAAAACCATTCAAGAATACAGAGTGTGAATAACAGGCCTTGGTGGCCTCTGTCTGTAGTTGGGAGAAACCAAGTGGTCAGTGACTTCGAAGAGATGCCGTCCCCTGTCACTCAAGATAAACCTGTTTTGCCATTTAGTGAGGGAGGTGCGATAAGCTGCATTCACCACGTGACATTTGGCAGAGATATGCTGTCATCCATGCTGAAGTGCCTTGCCAGCTCGGCTGCCTCTTCGGCAATTTCGTTAGCGTACTCATTCACTGATGTTAGCATGAACCAGTACCCATGATAAGCGGACATCTATTCCGGTTGTTTGGGGATTGGTGAGTTGGTTGACAATACTGGTTATGGCGGAGTTGTAATTCCAGTTATGCCAGTTGAGGGAAATGATGCAAAGGATGGTTTGCCTGTTAGAGAACAGCAATAAGTGGTTAAAACAAGCTCAGCCAAGAGGATCGAGCCGCGGTTTGTCACTGCCATACAAAGCTTTACGAGGTTCGGGGGTCAGTACGAGTCCAGGGCAGCCAAGACAAGATTTGCCAGTGAACGAAGGAGATGGTATATCGGCTGGAAGGTCATTAACGTCTCTGTCGACGGTATTGAATATCCTGGTGACCTGCTGCTCTGATCCGTTTTTGGAAGATTCAAGGTTGGTTCAGTTGTTGGGTTTGGTCTTCGAGGGTTCTTGGGTTATTTTGAGCCTGGTGGGGTTTGAATGGGTAATTTGACTCGGGATCCTGGCCTCTCCCCTACCTCGATGCATGCCGACTCCGTGAACCCGAAGACGGGAGGTGTACCTCTCTGTGGGATGCTCTAATCACTTCTGCCATAGTATTTTTATTAGCTTAGAGTCCTTGAACGTGATCTTAGTGCACTCCTTAACGGCTAACTCTCGCCAGCGCACATTGACCTGTCAAGCATCCTCTCCGAACCGGCATGGCAGGGCTGGGGCTAAGGCGAGCCATTTTCGCTGAACTTGCTCCAGTCCTTTTTTGTTCTCGATTCTAGCCAACTGCCTTACTGGGGCAACACACTCGAGAAGGGACTGGACCACTGCAGTACAGATCATCTTGCGATACTCCTCATATCCCATGGACTGCTCACAGAATGCTGAGTGCTTTCGACGCTAGTAGTGTAGTCACCGCAAAAAAGGTCACATTTTCCAGGGAGGTAACTCTTGATTCCCGTGCAGCGTCCGACAGGGGGCGCCACCAGCTCAAGGTTATAGATTGCATCAGCATTGGCTGTGTGCCAAGTTTTGACCACTATAGGTCTGGCAACCTTTGACCTTGTATTCCTCCACGGTGATGCGGTCATGTCTGGCGGTTATGCGGTCGCGGGAAAAAGCTTCCGCGGAGAAAAAGTAGTCCCCAGATTTCAAATACGCTGCATGGTCCGATTGGGTCGAGTGAGGTATCAAAGTGAAGCATTCTTGAAGGGGCATCTGATGGGCTGGGTGTGGGGTTGAAATATGGTCATTCTGCGCATGCGCGGTGGACAAAGGGTATGGAAATAGACGTTTTGGGGTCTAGGTGGACCACTAATGGTCCAATGGAGTCGTATGAGGTATCAATGTGAAGCCTATGTGAGGGGGCATCTGCCTAGACTAGTGGCTTGGGCATTGTCACCATTCTGCGCATGCGCAGACAGGGAATTGTGGGGAAAGGGTATGGAAATAGACGTTTTGGGATCTAGGGGAGCCCCTAATGGGCCGATGGAGTCGTATGAGGTATCAATGTGAAGCCTATGTGAGGGGGCATCTGACTGGACTAGGGCCTCGGGCGTTGTCACCATTCTGCGCATGCGCAGACAGGGAATTGTGGGAAAAGGGTATGGAAATAGACGTTTTGGGATCTAGGGGAGCCCCTAATGGGCCGATGGAGTTGTATGAGGTATCAATGTGAAGCCTATGTGAGGGGGCATCTGACTGGACTAGTGGCTCGGCCGTTGTCACCATTCTGCGCATGCGCAGACAGGGAATTGTGGGAAAAGGATATGGAAATAGACGTTTTGGGGTCTGGGTGGGCCACTAGTGGTCCTATGGAGTCGTATGAGGTATCAATGTGAAGCCTATGTGAGGGGCATCCTCCTGGACTAGTGACTCGGCCGTTGTCAACATTCTGCGCATGCGCAGACAGGGAATTGTGGGAAAAGGGCATGGAAATAGACATTTTGCGGTCGAGGTGGGCCCCTAATCGTCCGATGGGGTCGAGTGAGGTATCGTTGTAAAGGATACGTGAGGGGGCATCCGCCTGGACTAGTATGACGTGGAACTGACGTCATTCTGCGCATGCGCAGTAGACAAAATGTATGGAAATAGACGTTTTGGGGTCTAGGTGGACCACTAATGGTCCAATGGAGTTGAGTGAGGTATCAATGTAAAGCAGTCATGAGGCAGCATCCGCCTGGACTAGTGTGTCGTCCGTGTTCGACATTCTGCGCATGCGCAGACAGGGAATTGTGGGAAAAGGGTATGGAAATAGACGTTTTGGGGTCGAGGTGAGCCCCTAGTGAACCGATGGAGTCTTATGAGGTATCGTTGTGAAGGAGCATACACCTGGACAAGTGTGTCGTTCGTGTTCAACAGTCTGCGCATGCGCAGACAGGGAATTGTGGGAAAAGTGCATTGGAAGGAACGTTTTGGGGTCTAGGTGGGCCACTAATGGTCTGATTGAGTCGAATGAGGTATCAATGTGATGCATACGTGAGGGCGCATCCGCCTGGGTGGATGGGTGTAAGGAATATCGTCATTCTGCGCATGTGCCGGCAGGCCGTAGTATGGAAATAGACATTTTGAGGCCGATATGGACCACTATTGGTCCGAATGTGTCTAGGGAAGTGTTATTTTGTAGCACTCGGGGTGTAGACCACGACTTATGACGTCATCAGTGAGAGTAGTAGCGAAAGCAGGAGTTTCGGAGGTGTGATGGAGTGCATTTGGAGTAGACAACGGCCTATTTTTCCATCCAACTACCTGGTAGAGTTACCTGTGAGTGTGAGTGTATGCGCGCGTGCGAGTGAGTGAGTGCGTGAATAAGTGAGTGAGTGTGAGTGAGTGAGTGAGTGAGTGAAGCGTGCACAACGCCGGTGAGGCGTCCCCAACGCCCGTCTTAACGCATGGACGCATTAACGAGGGTGAGTGAGTGAGTGAGTGAGTGAGTGGGATCCGACTGGACTAATGGTTCCTCCGTTTTCATCATTTTGCGAATGCGCAGTGTGGCCGTAGTATAGAAAGCAGGCATTTTGGGGATTCGTGGAGGTTTGTTGAGTGGTTGACCATCCCTGGTCAAATGGACCGTGTGGGGTATCAGTGTGAAGCTCTCGAATGGTTGTCACCCGGCAAGGCCTGACGCCTTAACGCCTATCTCAACGACTTAACGCCCTATCTTTACGCCTTAACGCCCTAGCATAACGCCTTGACGCCATGATACAGACAGATGAGAGAACAACAACAACAACAAGGATGCGAGAACAACAACAACAACAGTTTTTTCTCATATAGTTTATTTTGCCCTCCATCATAACATACCCACGCTGGGGGAGCCGCGTTGGGTAGGTTAACAATTCAAGAAGTCTCTTGTCCAATCGGAGGCCACCATTTGGTCCTGTCATATTCGTTCTTGCCCGTTAGATGTATTCTCGGCTGTCCAATCAGAAGTCGCCGTTTCAGAAAGTTCAATCTTTGCGGTGTGACCTAATATGATTCTTGCTCATTCATTCAGCCGTCTGTACATATGTTAGAAGTCTCTCTTTCGAGATAATTGCTGCCATATTTCTCCATACAAGGAAACAACGGCCTTTGGTGGCAAGCTCTCACTTCGCTCATTGGAAAATCTTCTCTCTCCTCGTGCAAAGATCACACCCGGCCAAGGGTACACCTTCAAGGCAGGTCAGGCATTGCTGGCGATGGTAGCGGAGATCCCCGGGCTCTCCCCTGGTTGAACTGTAACCCACACTGAAGAAATCATCTATCGTTTCCATAGTTATGGGTGGGTATCTTTTGGTAACTCTTTTGGGGAGTCGAGCGGAAACTGGCAACTGTTCGTCAATCTTCAACGATTGCTCGTCTGCCTTGGAATTGGCTGGCTTCTCCATTTGATCGGACCGGGTACAGGTTGTGAGAATGTACATCTAACATGCGTGTTTCCGTATTTATAGTTAGAGACGGGTAGGTTCAAAATTCAAGAAAATTCTTGTCCAATCAGAGGCCGCCATTTGCATCTATCATCCTCGTTCTTGTCCGTTAGATGTATGCTCGGCTGTCCAATCAGAAGTCGCCGTTTCAGAAAGTTCCATCCTTTTGTTCTAGTCCTCCTCGGGCAGGCCTGGATATTCGTCGGGCAGCATATTCTGAAACAGTTGTTTGCGCATTCTAATCGCATTTTCCAGGGCCTCGGTGGGTGGTAACCTCATATCCTCTTCCAAGTGACGCTTGGTCTTCATGATGGACCTGTGCGTGGGGTCGCCTTTCATTTCAAGGGGCAGCAGGCTATACCGTTTATAGATGTCCATGGCTATTTTCCTGATGCAGGGCCGCATTTCGGTGTACGCCTGTTGTAAGTTATCCTGTCCGTCGTCTTCGATTACCGCAGCATAACTACGAATAGCTTCATCCACAATACGATCCCAGAAGGTAGGTTCTGTCTCACTTTCCTGGGATGTAGGCTGACTGTCTGAGATCAAGCTTCCTGTATCAGTAGATAGACTGTCAGCAATCTCGGTTTCGGTATCAGTCGATACACTCTCATCCGCTTCCTCAGTGGGCTCCTCGGAGTCTGGATGGAAAATCTTCTGGTGTCGCATCATATCGTAATGTCTGGTGAACGTGCGTTCGCACTCAAAGCAAGTATAAGCCATGTCGACGGTTGAACGTCAGCTGAGCGTGTTTTAGCAATACACTTCATTTTATAGACGCCCGTCAACGCTTAGCTTAACGCTTCAGCGCCTTCGAGAATGCAGGGAAAGGAGATAGAAGGCCTCCTCGACACTGCGATGAATCACCATCGGCTCTTCAATTCGGGACGGCGGATCGACCTCCATAGGTTCTTCCATTCGAGGATGTAGGGTAGGGAGATGGAAGGGCTCCTGGACACTGGGATCAATCACCATCGGCTCTTCAATTCGGGGCGGCGGATCGACCTCCATGGGTTCTTCGAGGATGCATTCCCATGGGAACTGAAATATCCGGTCTGAAGACTGGCGAGCGTGATCCGTGTATGACACTATGGTGACGTCTCAATTGACTGGGATGCTTAAAGACTATATCACACTCTGCCCATATGTGAGTGGGTACTTCGTGGCATGCACGTGTGTGACAACGTAAACTGTCCAGGCGATGAAAGAGCTTCCAGCAAGTCGTACACGTGAACATTGTTGTAGAGTGTCTGCTGAATGAAACGGCGACTGTGCGTGTTTTGTGAATACACTTGCTTTTATAACCCCAGTCAACGCCTAGCTTAACGCTTCAACTCCCTGGTGAACTAGCTCAGAAGCTCTCATTTTTCTAGACACCAATACATCGAAATGCGGTGACGCCCGCCAACGTCCGTCTCAACGCCTTAACGCCCGTCTTAACGCCCGTCTCCATACCTAACTCAACGCGTTATGCATTGTCGATCATCACTACACGTTGATGTTAGCGGTTGATGAAGATAATTTCCCGTCTCCAGCTGGGTCTCCATAAAGGTTTGAAAAGCCTGATACAGGGTCAGCAGATTCTGGGCACGGGTACTTGTGTTGGTATCCTCATTGGATATTATCTGTTTCTTATGCAGCAGAAGACATACGCGTGTCACCCATTGGATGTCATCTATGAGCGTGGTAAGATGAGAAGGCATGCGTTGGCTTGACGTAACGCTTCGGCTAGAATATCCTCGTTGTCGGGTTCAAACAAGTTGGACTCTGCAGTGCTCATGGTGAAATGAGGGGACTGGCGCCGTGTGGTCTATTTATAGTGAGACGCTTTTGGTCTTAATGATGTGTTCGAACAAATGTTTCTTTTGTGCTATTGCTGTGACATACGCCGCTTTCCAGTTCATGCCCGAGGTTTTCAACATCGACGCTGTTCTTTCGATTTCCATATGGACTGGGTCCTTGTCCAACAATTTCATATAGGTCAAGAGGTCGCCATACTGCTGACGTAAAGCCCGTCGTAGTCTGGGTGCCAAAGTATTATGGGCTAACATTGCGGCTTCCTCTTTCGAATACCCTTTGCGGTGAAACTTGTTTCCTGTGGCCTCCAACATCTCCCCCAGCTCGGCATCCATTCTTTCTGTGAACAAATCCTTCCATAACCTCGAGTTCACATTATGTTCATTCCCTTGTACGGGCTTGGGTTGGTCCTTCACGGTTGGGTGGTATTCGGGGTCTAATGGTATGAAGGGGACATGCTGTACGGGAGCGGGTTGCTGCTGCTGCTCTTCCAGGAGTGGACTCGGCAGATGGTGTAGGGGCTGCGGTGATGCCTCGCCGAGTAACAGGTGGGTCGTCAGCCGACGATCTTCCGGGGTATGGGCTTTTAAATCTACGAACAGGTAGCCGTACGGACGACTTGTCGCTCCTTGAAACGCCTGCATGAAATGGTCGATGTTCTGCGGATAATGCGACTACCAAACACACGGATTTGAGCTCTTGTCGATGGGGTTGGAGAACAACACAAAGTATTGGCAGTTCAAGGCAATATCCCTGGACGCCTTCCCTTGAGGAAAGAGATTCTGAGTCAAATAGATGACGGACAGATTGCGATGATGGGGCCCTTTGGTGAATAGGTCGGCGATTTTCGAATTGTCCTTGGCCGCACTCATCAGATCATCGAGCACTACCACGTTGGTCTGCTCGGAATCGAAGTAATAGGGTTCGTCTATGTCGTGAGGAATTCCTGGGACAAAGCTCACATTCTGTAACCTTGTAATTTCATAGGCGGGCTGCCATTGGCTATAGCACCAAACAACACGTGTCGGAGCTGTGGTTGCCACACCTTCCTCTAAGAACTTCATCACCCAGGACGTCTTTCCACACCCCGTGGGGCCGCTCACCGTCATCGTATAGGGATGTTCTACGCCACTTGGTGGACCTATAGCGGGACTTGGCGGTGTCTCTTGTCTATGCGTTAGACGCATATGTCTGAGCATATTGTCGCGACTCGACATGGTACCCGGTCAAAGGATGGATACAGACTGAGGCTAATGGTGTACAACCGACCTTATATGACCACTCACTCACTCACTCACTACCTCACTCACTCCCTCACTCACTCACTCACTCACTTCCTCGCTCACCCACTCACCGATCCCAAAATGCCTGCTTTCTATACTACGGCCGGACTGCGCATGCGCAAAATGATGAAAACGGAGGAACCATTAGTCCAGTCGGATCCCACTCACTCACTCACTCACCGTCGTTAATGCGTTCATGCGTTGAGACGGGCGTTGGGGACGCCTCACCGGCGTTGTGCACGCTTCACTCAATCACTCACTCACTCACTAACTCACTCACTCACACGCGCGCATACACTCACACTCACAGGTAACTCTACCAGGTAGTTGGATGGAAAAATAGGCCGTTATCTACCCCAAATGCACTCCATCACACCTCCGAAACTCCCGCTTTCGCTACTACTCTCAGTGATGACGTCACCAGTGACGTCACAGGTGACGTGGCCATCCCTTCAAGTCGGGGTCTACACCCCGAGAGCTACAAAATAACACTTCCCTAGACACATTCGGACCAATAGTGGTCCATATCGGCCTCAAAAGGTCTATTTCCATACTACGGCCTGCCTGCACATGCGCAGAATGACGATATTCCTAACACCCATCCACCCAGGCGGATGCATCACATTGATACCTCATTCGACTCAATCAGACCATTAGTGGCCCACCTAGACCTCAAAACGTTCCTTCCAATGCACTTTTCTCACAATTCCCTGTCTGCGCATGCGCAGACTGTTGAACACGAACGACACACTTGTCCAGGTGGATGCTCCTTCACGAATGCTTCACAACGATACCCCACTCGACCCCATCGGGCCACTAGGGACTCACCTCGACCCCAAAACGTCTATTTCCATACCCTTTTCCCACAATTGCCTGTCTGCGCATGCGCAGAATGTCGAACACGGACGACACACTAGTCCAGACGGATGCTGCCTCATGCCTACTTTACATTGATACCTCACTCAACTCCATTGGACCATTAGTGGTCCACCTAGACCCCAACACGTCTATTTCCATACATTTTGTCTACTGCGCAGGCACAGAATGACGTCAGTTCCACGTCATACTAGTCCAGGCGGATGCCCCCTCACGTATCCTTTACAACGATACCTCACTCGACCCCATCGGACGATTAGGGGCCCACCTCGACCGCAAAATGTCTATTTCCATGCCCTTTTCCCACAATTCCCTATCTGCGCATGCGCAGAATGTTGACAACGGCCGAGTCACTAGTTCAGGAGGATGCCCCTCACATAGGCTTCACATTAATACCTCATACGACTCCATAGGACCACTAGTGGCCCACCCAGACCCCAAAACGTCTATTTCCATATCCTTTTCCCACAATTCCCCGTCTGCTCATGCGCAGAATGTTGACAACGGCCCAAGCACTAGTCCAGGCGGATGCCACCTCACATAGGCTTCACATTGATACCTTATACAACTCCATCGGCCCATTAGGGGCTTCCCTAGATCCCAAAACGTCTATTTCCATACCCGTTTCCCACAATTCCCTGTCTGCGCATGCGCAGAATGGTGACAACGCCTGAGCCACTAGTCCAGTCAGATGCCCCCTCACATAGGCTTCACATTGATACCTCATACGACTCCATCGGCCCATTAGTGGTCCACCTAGACCCCAAAACGTCTATTTCCATACCCTTTGTCCATCGCGCATGCGCATAATGACCATATTTCAACCCCACACCGAGCCCATCAGATGCCCCTTCAAGAATGCTTCACTTTGATACCTCACTCGACCCAATCTGACCATGCAGAGTATTTGAAGCCAATGCTGATGCAATCTATAACCTTGAGCTGGTGGCACCCCCTGTCGGGCGTTCCACGGGAATCAAGAGTTACCTCCCTGGAAAATGTGACCATTTTTGCGGTGACTACACTACTGACGCTTTCTTTCTGTTCCACCTGTTGGATATGGTGCTGGTGACGCCAAGAAGTTTGGGATGGCTGTTGTGTTCTATTGTGGCTGCATTTACCTGGATGGAGATCTGGTTTATTAGTGCTACCAAGTATTTCTTTCTGCATAAGATGCAGCACCCTGTCGTTCCCAGACGCACATTGATCCGCCACAATCTCGTCCAGTAGGAGACTCAGCTTCTTCACTGCTTGAATGTTGTCCGTATGCAGAAGTGTGTCCCATCTTCAGCGAATTTCGTCTTCTCGGATTCGGTGTCCCGAAGGCTGTCGGCGATATACACAATCAATAGAAGCAGTGAGATGACAGTAATCTTGGGCATGCCGATGGGGCTGTCGTGTCATTCTTTCAATAGTCCGGGCCTACATTGACAGCTCTGTCTGCGAACAATGTCACCACTTCCAAGAGTGTCATGTCACCCCGCAGTTCGGATTAAATATGAGCCTGTCCATCCAGACGCTGTCCTAGACCTTTCCAAAGCCAATGAAAGTGGCAAGAGTGAACTGTTATGATTGGAGCCATTGCAGATGGACTGAGTGAGCTGGGTGAAGGCTGTGATTGTGGAGTCTCGCTTACAGAAGCCGTGCTGCCCCTTGTCGATTATTCCGGCATCCCCAACCCGAGCATCTAGCCGGGTGGTGACCACCTTGGACAGCAAAATAGTTAGGACTATGTGATGGTAGTGGGAAGGATTGTGGTAGTCGGACTTCCAGTTCGTTTTTAAGAACTTGATGTTGGATTTCCTCCATGCAGTGGGGACCGTGAATGTCGTCTTTCCATGAGGCCTTCAGTTCTGTCAGGATGGCATTACAAGCGTCTAGTCCGTCATTCATAATTCAGCCGTCGTCCATTAGAGAATATCCGCGTCCATTATCCAAAGACCTATTTCATATTCCATATAACAGTATTAGCACCAAATTTAAAAAGACAATCATAGTATACATAAATACCTGACGGCCATGATCAAATCGGGGGTACTGGTTATTTGGGACCCAGAGCCTTACCTCTCTTGAGAAACTGAATAGCCTCATCTAGCTCTCCCAGCGTGATGTTTGCTTCCTTATAACCGGTGTTTGCTATCGATAATGTCGCCTCCGCTCGTCGCCTGTTCTGTTCACTTCTTCTCCAAATTTCCTATCATGGAGGTCTGGATTCAGACGCCGAGCTGTGAGGAAGGTGTCCCTGAACGTGTCAGCTTTACCCTGTCTGTCAAACATTGTATCATCTGTGCTATATTCATAAAGAGGAAGGATAGAGACGTCTCTCTTGCTTTTTGTCAAACACATAATCTGTCTAGTTACTCGCGGCAAACTCTTATATTCTGTTAGAAATTGTCCTCCGCATTTTCTAATATGACCAGGTTGGTTGAGGTGCTCCACTTTCCAAATTTCCCATGAGCCTGGTTATAAGCCCTCTTGGTCATTCGAACCTTATTGTTCCACCAAGGTGGTTTTGGGCAGTTCCCTGCATGGTTGGATATTTCACTTCATCAGTCATTCTACGAGGTTGTTGTAGCTCTTTTCTGTGTTGTTGATATGCCAGTGTTCCTCCAACCATTTCCTGGAACACTCCTCACTGTGCTGTGCTCTCGCCAGATGACCCGGTCGGTCTTTATAAGTCAGATTTCACGTGTACCACTTGCTTCTAGGCGTCGTTTCACTCTAATGTCCAATAGGTTGGCTACATGGTCGGATCTAATGTACTCATTGGTGAGAGTGGTTGATGTAAAAACCAAGGCTTGGGGCGAGAGTTAAATAAGGGTCAGACCAATGACGATGCAGTTAGAGCTCCTGCTTGTTGGTTGGCCGTCACTGATATAGTTGACGTCCAGATTAACAGGGCTTCCTCCAGGATCTTCACTTTTGCTATTATCAGCATTTCCCAATTCCTTGCCTTTGACCTCGAGATCTCCCATTATGATTCTGTGTTCGCTTGATTTGTTGATGGTATTCTCTATGAAGTGCTTGACACCTGCTTTGGGGAATGTAGGCTTTCCCTTAACCCAGAAACTCTGGCTGTGATAGGTGAATATAGGTAAGGGGGCGTGGCATTCCTATCACAGTCAGCAACCATTTGCGTACACTTCGCCATCCATAAGATGGCTTGCGAATCGTGTGTCTCCATTATCGCGGAGCGATATCCGGTATATTACCGGATTCTGTTCGGCCTTTCTCCGGCGGAGAACAGACTGGAGAAATCTGATAAATTACAGGCTTTCATACCACTTCGGAAACAGATATTGCCTGGGCTTGCAAAAGATATAGGTATGAATAACTTTCGTATCATACAAGAGGTGTGGTGGATGTGTAATTTTGAACAAGTAGGACATCACAGGACTCGAAAATGGCGAGTTACGTTTGGCTTACGTCGGTAAACTTCTGCTGATTGGCTGACGAAGCCACGTGGTATTGATTTATGGAAATTCCCTCTTGCAGTTGCCGAAAGTAGGCTGGAAATGGATACACACGATCCCAGAGTCAGTCTTACCGCGTATAGATGAACGAGATGGTTACAGGTTGAGTCAGCAACAACCTAAAAAAATTAAACCTTAGCCGATGTTTTCGGGCTAGGCTTTCTCTATGTGGATTTCCATGCCGGTGTGAAAATGTAGTTCTCAACTTTGTTACTAATGGATTGTTTAGCTGTGGTGTATGACTGTGGAGGAGTTTCATCGTGATTTGGCTAAGACTGCTTTAGGGAATTTTGTTTCTCATGGGCAATAGTGGGAGGACGAATTGTGGGAACTTATCGCCACATAGGCCTACATTTACTACATTTTGGTGGGTTTGTACATCTCCCTGGACATCCTTCTCTCGCGCACCGCTTTCATAGCTCATTAAAACTAATAGTTCGTTTATCATCACCAAATTTTTTCGCCGCACCGAACATTTTTATCTTTTCCTTCAATGTCTAAAACACATTTTTATTCAGGCTATGTGTGCTGATGAGCAAATCCTACATTTTTTTATCTCATCTTGGACCCAAATAAAGTCGTTCCCATTGATGTCAAGCCGAAAAAACGGAGTTACTAGTTTCTATTTCTCTACCATATTCTGATCTATATATGTTAGGTCTGTAATTGTCTATCAGATATTAACCATCTCGGTGAAGGGTTTCAGGGAGCTTGGAGCAGTTTACAGGAAGAAATAGACAAGTGTTGTTTTCACATTAAAAAATCAACGATTTTTGCACAAATACACTGCTTCAGGGACTGGCTGTTCAAGAATCACTAGCCACAACTGTTCCTATCAATAACCTTCGGATCATCCGAAGGTTATTGATAGGAACAGTTGTGGCTAAAGAATCACAAGACTCAATACCTTGCAAATTGCAACGAAATGTTGCATCCTACTTTGCCAATACAAATATTTTGCTCATAAGTAATATTTGATTTTTGGCACTTCAACCAAATTCTCGCTAAGATGCCTTTCCTTTTGACGACTTATCTGAAATTTAATATCTCTGCAACCAGTAAGGAAAGTTTGATGAAATTAAATTCTCAGAATAAAAATGGCTATTCATCTTGAAATGGTTCCAACTGTGACCTAAGCCAGAATCAATGTTTGTGAAAATTGTTGCTTGAGTAATGTTTAAGAACTGAATTTACACATGGAAATATAGACAAAACGAAATATCATACAAACATAATGTCTCTTCTAGGATGTCAGCAGGAAATAATAAGAAATAACAAGGCCACTTTAACTTGTAGATCTGTTTATTAAATACAGTATACCATAAACCACTATGTGCTCCTAGTTCAACTGTTCAACTTTAATAGAGAGATCACTGTGGGTGCATGGAACACAATTTTGCTCACACAATTTGCAAACTAAATTCACATCGACCGAGTCAAACAATTTCAAGTCTACGGAATACACGTTGTACACACAATCTTGTACACAAATTACACCTATATAAACACTGATAATGGCAGCGAAAACAAGGTAAAAGAAATAAATAATTTATATAGCATCACAATAATTATACTTTTTATCTATTTTACTTTTATATTCTTTCCCATCATAGATATTTAAGTATGTGTGTTATGCATTATTTAGCTAAAATATGCAAGAAAATGATACATGGAAGTTGACAATAAACTTAGTCGCACCGTCAAGAGCTTCATGGCTACTTAATTAACAAGACACTTTGGATCAGCTTGCATGGCATTTTGTTGTCATCAAACTGCACTCTGGAAGATACTAAATCTGCTATTTACGATTTTTGAAAATAAGTTTTTTCTCATTGAAACAAATTTGACCAGTTTCAAGGAATATTGCATCAAGAGTCACAAAGTTTTAGCTCAATGACTTGTTAATTGCAAGACATTGAAACTTTTCCAAGGGTGAGAACAATCCTGTTACATATTCCCCAACAGAATGCCACACGAGCAGACTGGCTGACCATTAAACCTTCAATTCCACATAAGAAATTTTATAAGAAAAGTATCTATGTTGAATATACACTGTATGATACTTGAATAAACCCAAAATATTGACCCCTGGAATGATCTTCTTACACAATGATTCATTTAGTATGCTCATATAAACCAGTTTGTGGCCCTGTCGGTTCCTTGCTCTCATTGTCCCCCGCTGAGCCTAACTGACAAATATTCTCTTCTTGACAGCTAGAGGAGCTTTATCTGTGTTATCCAATCATTTTGCTGTAATGCTTGGTTAAGGACAGATTCTTCATACTAACATCACTGATTGGTTGATGGATATTTCAGACAAAAATACAAACTGATAAATCAGCAGTATGAGTTGGAATCGGCTAAACATTCGTTGTATTGCACGAGTCGGTCCGCCTGGCACCACTGCTGAATGGATTTGCTGATTTGCTGCCAGGCTGATTTTACGTCAGCCTGGCACCACTGCTGAATGGATTTGATGAAGAATACCGTCCTTCCATCATTGAAGACAGTTTGATCCACAAAACAAATTTGTTTGAAACTTCCGACACTTGAAATTAACAACATTTCTTTCCGAACAAGGGCAATCCATTTCAATTTGGTCACCTGGGTAAACAATATCCGAGCTACCGATTATATGATAGATTACCATTGGTCCTTGGTAGTTTTATGTTCAAAGCGCCCCTGGTGGCCAAGAGGCAAATATTTAGTGGTTTGAATCAGCAGGGGAACAGGGAGAGAAGGAACGTAGTGACACAAGCTGGCATACTGGGAGAGGGCCGTCTGTGTGTACATACAAACACGATCATATATCTATCAACAGATTTGAAGGAGTTAATTCACTTTGAAACGAGCACCATACAAGATATATAGATGTGGAATATCTTTCAAAAGATGGTCACTCGCACACCTGATCATACAAAAGAGACCGTAGAAAATGTGACATCTGCGTGAATGAAGATAAAACTTACAAACTGTTTGCATAATTCGGACCAATATATAAGGTAATTACACTTGTACTCCATAACTACATGTAAACGAGCTCCAGTGGAGCCTTCTTCTATACTACGTGAGAACAAGACCCCGGAGCCAAATCACTCACCAGATGTAGTTGTTGGGAAAGTGCCGGACGGGCAATATTTGCCGAACACGTTGACCATAAGCAATTAAATAATTGAATTCTATGTCAATTTACCTGCCATAAGACATCTAGTTTATGAGTGACTGTCCATTTCTGATTTTGGAAGACCTCTAAAATTGGGCGAGGGGAGTGAAACTGTCCACATCGCCTCTGTGCATTGTTGTGGCTCATAATCAGCGTTCTGAGCAATGCAAGATGACAGCGATACGGACAGTTTTATCCCCCTCGACCGAGTTTCGATGTCTTGCAAAGCCAGAAATGGACAGTCACTCATAAATAATGTGTCTTATGAAAGGTAAGTGGACATAGAATCAAATTATTTTATTGGTTATGGTCAACGGTTTCGGCAAATATTGCCCATCCGGCACTTTCCCAAAACTACATCTGGTGATTGGTTTGGCTCCGGGGCCTTGTTCTCACGTAGTATAGCAGGAGGCCCCACCGGAGCTACATGTAAACCTATTATCCTAGAGATTCAACTGAAAACTGAGAGAATTAACTCACAAATTAATCACACAATATAAATTACTTCCATGCAAGACAGCACTTCGGAGATCACCCTTGCGTACAATCAAAATAATTTTTTCGCTAACAAACTGAAAATAATTCAAAGCAAAATTAATAATTTAATAATTTATTTTCTCAATTCAAAGAGTGATAATTTAAAGCTTGCACCAACTGAACAATCACCACAATGGCCACTAATTACGACAGCAACCAACTGAAACGGCACCAGTGGTTTTTTTTTCTTAACCCTTCTTGGCCTGGGATATATGTTGGGTTTTAATAACGTGTTAATGATATTTTCATTACCGCTACATGTACCTCAGGAATAATCAATTGGAGAGTGGGAAGCTTCAGCAGAAATGTCAATCTTACTGGACTATGTACTGACAATATTCAGGAAAGATTTATCATATTTGTTTTTTTAGAGTTTCTCTCAAAACTTCAAGTATCCAAGAAATTCATTATTTTGGCAAGATCAATTAGCTTCATGATGAGTTTTCGGCAAGGAAAGATGCAAAAAAAAAAAAGAAAAAAAGAAAAAAAAGATAATATTTTGAGGACCTCCTTGACAACCATTTCAAATTTCCCAAATTGATAATCGTGGCTCAAATCAAACTGATGAGCTTTTAGTCAAAAAAGTTTCAGCTCATAGATTTATATTGTTTAGAATCTGTTTTCTGGAAATTTAGAGGTCCCCCCCCCCCCAACACTCCCAGGCCAGATAGGGTTGAAGTCTGTGTACATGTACATGTAGCATGAACATATTGTGAAACTTCTCCATATTTAATTGTACATGTTGGCCTACATGTACCGTACCCAACTCATAACCATTGGTGCACACGATACATTTACATGTGTAGCCTTTTACCTAAAGGCACATCGAGACCAGTGCAAGAAAAGTGGTAATCTATTGAAAGCAAATAAGGCAAAAGCATGACTAAACTTGCTTCATACTCTATTTTGATGGTATACAGAATGGAACTGTACTCTTCTTGTTCAACACTAACAAATTTTAACAATTCTATGTACATGATATAATCATGATAAAACTGTACAAATTTCCCACAAAAAGCGGAATTCTTGTTTCTGAATAATCGTGGTGATGTTTTCCATGTATGCCTGCCTGTGTAATGTAATTATTCTATAGGTCTGTGTAAAATCACACTATCCACATGTATTCACGTTCCACATCCTTCTGATTCTCAATTCCCTTCACAGAAACCTACATGTATAATTAACTCGTATGTTGTCTATTCTAATGTTTTGATAGAATTTAAAACAGCTGTGTATGCATTACAATTCTGTACAGTGAAACCTGTGTAACCCGACCATGCTTGTGACCAGTGTCAGTTTTGACAGGTTTCTGGTTGATCAATGTTCAAAATGAATAAGGTGGCTCACTGGTTTCGGTACAAAGTCATGTCATTTTTTTTAGATATTTTTTTTTAAAGCCCCAGAAGTTCATCCTACATGTATATCAGAAATTGATATAAAAATTGGGGCATAGAGTACTACTTTTCTGTAATTTTCAGCTTGAATAACATGTGCCTATGGCAAATTGGTACAATGTGAATACTATGTAAATACCCAATACTTGAGATATACTTGTTTTCAGAATGTTGAAAAGTCATGTCAATTTTCTCCTGTTTATTTGATATATTCCTTGGAACATGTAGTTTCTGAATAAGTCAATTTTAATGTAGATCGCCCTCCAAAACGGGGCATGAGTAGAGCACTAAATCCGCCTGTACCTACACCTTTTCCCGCCATTTTTCATGAAGTGCCAACAATGCAACATCATGACATCGACAAGTGCCAAGACAACAAAGAGTTTGCCATTCGACGTGACAAGGGGAAATTTATCAATTGCTTACAAAGCGAGTCACTGACACGTAAACGCCGCCTATCAAAGTATCTCATTCACTCACAAGAGTATGATTATAAGGGAGGTAATTGTGATGCACATAAAGCTGCGCAGAACATCCATTCTTGTAACCAGGGAGGCACCTTAAATTAAGTATTGGGAACATGGATGATGCTGGTACTAAAGAGGTAGGTTGGTTGGTTTATCCAGCTGTTGGTATTCCCAGGTTACACTGTATCTCTATAGGATTGGGAGGCTTGCGCAATAACACCAGAATATAAACAGCGAGTGTTAGTTGGTTAACCAGGCCAAAATTGACAAACAGGGAGTGGCAAACACGGAATCTGATTGGATAGTTGGTATTGTGCAAGTCCCCGAATCTCTTGAACAAGACATTGCATATGTACCATGTCATCCTCTCGCACATAAACTCACACTGCTTGCCCCCACTATTCTTAGCCAGGCTCCTAATGTTGAGAATCAGTTTGGAATAAACCATGACTTCAGCTGTAAATCATTTCATTGTACACATGGTAACACATGGTATGCTCTGGGAACAAATATGTCATGGTAAATGCTTAATCACCTGATTACATTCAATCACCTCTTGAGTGTAAGAGAAACTACTATATAGCGAAAGGTAAGTTAAACTACTAAAACTTGCACAATACACACGCATATGCCTTGGACATGTTGGAGAGATCTACCTATCTAAAATGGTGATAAAAAAGGTTGTTTTTGCTGAATAAAAACAATATATTGAACAAAGAGATATCTCACCATAGGCGACCATGGACATATATATCTGCATTAGATGATATTGAAAAAAAAAAAAAAAAAATGTTGTGTATCTAACAGTCAACATTTTGCTCTAAATTTAAAATGAGACGGCTCACTTTCATTGGAAAATCACTGTTACGACAACGGACATGTAACAAATAAGCTAAGTCACCTGAAGATTTTGAAGTGTTATGATGAAATCAAAAAGTTTTCAAGCAAATCAACCTATTTTACCTCCAAGTTTAGAGAGGTAGTTCTTTCTAACTTCTTAACTCTGATTGAGAGCTTGGCTATGATCAATGGAAGCAATTTGACATACAAGATAACGAGGTATGTGTGTATGTATGGGCCAATTATTATAGTCTAACAGAATACTGGTCAATAGGAGATGCATATTTGATTGCACTGCAACATTACAGTGTATAAATTGAAATTTTCACAAACATTTGTACGGCGAGCTCATATCAACTGTATTTAGACCAAACTGTACATGTACACTTTTCACACATGAATAAGGCTGCATGTAATTTGGATTTATTTTATTGCATTGTTTAAGTGAATGTGCAGCATATATGAACTATTAAGTGCGAAAAATAAAAGTGTGAGATGCCAAATCATCTGATATGTCCCTGTGGCAACAGTAAATGTTTGCACTATTATTTAAGGTGAATAGGTAATTAGCCATTATGGATTATTCTCAGTAAGATCCTTTTGAACACTTCTGATACTACAAATCTGAAAAGAGCATTAACTTGAACAGATGCCCAATATATCTGTTACCCCTAGGGCTTGAGAGTTACATGTGAATTCATTGACTGCTTTGGTAAGATCACATGATTTTGTTCAATAACACAACAAAGAATCATTATTGCAGGCAAAATGAATTAAATTTCAATGCAATGGGAGAAGAAAATAGTCAAAATCTGGATGAGAAATGGCAAAAACATAACTTTCCGAGTCACGGCTGCCATTTTGAATTTACCAATGCTGTTTACTCAGAATTATGCAAATATACTCAAACAAAATGACCAAATATGAAAAATTAAAGAGTCAAAGCAACTGTTCACTCGGCGAATTGGCTTCAGTAAAATCTGTTAGTGGTCAAAAGACAATGCTGTCCATTCAAAAGTTCATGCTCAATCCAGAATAGTTTTTTCTTCATGTCTGGCGATGTGAGGGACAAAAGGGATGAAGTTTGATACACCAATTTGTGTATTATTGCTAAATCCTAATTATGAATGTGAAAGCAGTATTTGTTCATGTGGACGTGTTGAAAACTCTAAAGCGGTAGGCTATAAATCTAATTCAACTTCACTTCTACTCACCAAATCATTTCTATATACCGGTATGTATTATGTAATCTAATTGCATATTTTTGTTAAGATGCACCTAAATTATATTTGGCTTCTTCTGAAATTGTACAATTAAGGCTGAACAATTGATATGCTGGTGACTGTATAAAATACATGACATGGCATGCTGTATGATGTACATAAAAAATCAAGCTACAAGTAAGTATCTGAAACTAGTTTGCCTGTCCTTTTGTCCATGGTTAAGGGGAGGTAATACATGTAATGGCTATGCAAAGTCACTTCTCTGCAGTTGTCCCCCTTACTCCACTGAAACTGTGTTGTCAGATTCACAAAATGCAATAAATATTGATGACCCATGGCGATAAACCATTTACTGAGGAGTGTAGAGAGACACAGATGGAAAGTAGCATTGGGCATGGTATCCTATCTTCAGGCTATATCATGAGTTGGTAACCCAGCAGGATATTGGCATGTTGATGCAGTCAACATTGTCCTGTTATAATTTGGGGAGCCAAGATGAGTTGAAAGGTTACCATTAGTCTACAATGTAGTTCAACAAGCTGAACCCTACTGACATTTAATTTTGTGATATTGACAATGTAGGGTCCAGCCGTTGAACTGAAATTTCCTAGGATTCACATTCTCAAGGTATAAAATCACTGACTTGACAATGTGAGTACACAATGCATTTTCTCTGTCTTGTTGATCAATCTGTCCTGAAAGACTTTGATTAACATTTCCAGAGAAGTTCTACAGTCGTGAAAGTTTTACCAGATGTCCCAAGTGTGGGACTGGAACCCAGTGGTATTGCTGGCTCTTGATTGTTGAAGCTATTCTTGTTTGCAGCCTTTTTTTCCACGAACTCATCACCCATAAAATGGTTTACCCACTGGGCCTGATACAGGTTAATTTAGGTGCAACAAGAATTCTGAATTTTTAGCATATATAGTAGGTAAATAATGCCCATACTTAGAACGATTACTTGAATCACAGGTATTTGGCAAGTTAATTAGCTTGGGGGTATCGTCAACAAAAGATTGGACAAGGTTGCTTGCTCACTTCAGTACGACTTCCTCTCGATCATCCGTAATTAGCCTACCTCTATACATGTATTTCACCTCCTATTTGATTCCTTAGAGGTTTATTGTGCATGCTACCAACCAAAGATTCTTGTAATCTGTCAAATATCGACCGTAAATCGTTCAAACACGCTGAATTTTAGTGTCCTGACAACTACCGTTACAACTTCGGCCGAACTCGGCAATCTACGTTGTATTGCGGTACAGCACTCAATTTCAGGCTTAATGTTGATTGGTCAATAAAACAACTTCAAGATGTGTATTTCGCGGGAGATTCAATTTTTATTAAACCAAGCTGTCACACGTTTATTGATCAATCAGCGTCAAGCCTCAAATTGAGTGCTGCACCACTATACAACGAAGATTACCGAGTTCGGCCGAAGTTGTAACGGTAGATGTCAGGACACTAAAATTCAGCGTATTTGGATGATTTACGGTCGATATTTGACGAATTACGAGAATCTTTGGTTAGTAGCATGCGCATTAAACCTCTAAGGAATAAAATAAGAGGTGAAATATAGAGGTAGGCTAATTTCTGTGAAAATGTATATGGATGATCGAGAAACCTTGTCCGATCTGTTGTTGACGATACTCCCCAGCTAATTAACTTGCCAAACATCTGTGACTTGAATAGATTACATGGCTGTCATGGCAGTACTGCATATATGATGGAGAGAGGTAGTAGGTGTACGGGGGGGGGGGGGATTTTAATTGATGTCACACTCAGGTTATTTCACTCATATGGTGACGGCCTGTTTGACTGATTGAGGAAGCTGGAGTACCAAAAAAAGAACCACCACCCGTCGGCAAGGAACTGGCAAACTTTCACATGCACCAGCAAGGTTCGAACCCAATCCGAGGTGTGAGGTTAGCAGTCACCAGCGAAGTGCCGTACACCAATCGACCACTGGGGGTGCCCAGGTGTATGTGTATATGGTAGGGTACAAGAAACAAGACTTCTCCACACATCAGTGAAGTTGGATTTGCTTTCGAATATTTGAACTGTCCAATGGCGTGTTTAGATCTGGTGAATATCCCAGGATGCATTGTTTTTGCAGAGATTGCTGATTCACTTGAATTTGTTCTGGCTCGACACTTGAATAATTTAATATACACAGCATGACAGTCATGACTTGATCACAGTGGGCTGTAGTCTTTTGAAGTTGATCTGAACCCACTAGAAGTCATCATCTCAGAGAAAGTGAGGAGAATGCTTCTCAGAGTAGAGGACATCAGCATCTTGGGAGCACTGTCTGCTTGTTGAAATCTGGAATTAGACAGAAACAGAAATTTTTCATTAACTTTCAGCCAAAAAGGTATATGAATAATCACAACACAGTAAATTTACTGAACTAACGATTTAATAAATATTGAATAATATTTTGGCTATTTCGTCAGTTTCTAACAGAACCCTGTAAAAGCACTATTAACAGTTTTTTGTATCAACGACTTGCCTTGAATGACCACTGATAAAATGTGTGGCCACTAGTCATGATTGCATGGTCACAGGAAGAAATTGGTGAATGGAATATTGATATAAATTGCGATATATGGACAATTCAACATATATTGACCTGGCTGACGCAAAAATAGCTCAGGGCTACTTCCAATTGATCTCCTACTGGTTGTTTACACACCAAACCAGTTTGAGTAACATCTTTACCGATCACAGCTAATTACTGTGATTATATTGTCATTAATAAAACAAAGGGCCAATTACCTGCCATTAATACCTCCAAGGGAAAGGAACACCAGTTCATGTAAACAATGACCAATGAGGTACATGGATGATCCATGCGAGATGTAGGTTTCATGGTAGCAGGTGGGAATTAACCCCTGGTTCAACATTGTTTAACAGAGCTAATAAGACCTACTGACAAGTGACCTCAGGCAACTCAATCATTGAACATCATTACAGTCTAACTACTGTGTACATGTACTGAACACACACACTGTCATGACTGTGTAGTTCCTGGGGCCACACCAATATGCTTGGACATGTGTGTGTTGGGGGGGGGGGGGAAGACGGTGCTCAAAAGAAATAAATGGTTTTCTCCAGGTGAATCATAGAGTTTTAAACTTTTGTCAAATTGAATTTGTGTGTCATATATTCAATGTAGAAGGACATGGGAAAACATGTAGAATGGGGAGTTCATTGCGGTCAGCGAGTGATTGAATATGACTTAACGTCACTTTCAAAAATATTTCAGTCATATCACGATGTTTGGTTTCTATTCCTTTTCACACCCAGAAACCACACGGGTAGGGTCCTCTTCATTTTCACACCCGGGAACCCCACGGGTGCCCCAGTTACATGTAGTCACCTCTTAATACAACAAGATATCTGAGGAATCTCACCAAGATCTGGAGTGTGCTAGGCATACATGTATATGAATACGGTACCTGTTTATAAAATTTGTCTGCTCTATGTATTTCTGTCAGATGCGATTACGGACTAAAATTATGTGGTGGTTAAAATAATTGGAATATGAAATCTTACACGATGTACAAAAACAAAAACAGATCCGCTTGCAAGAACATTACAACTGTATAACTACAGGGCTGGAAATAAGGACTGGGTATGGTACTGTAGATGTCCATCACCTGATTACTAGGCTAACATGAAATTTGAGCTGATAATGAAACAGGTTGATGCAGTTCACACTGTCATGTTGCTGGGACCTACCATAAAACATGTTTGCTGTTTTCTTTAACCTTGAGGTAATAACTGGTTGGCACTGGCAACCTTAATACCTGGTTACCAGTTATTTTCAGCCATGATCCATCTGTCTATCTATCTATCTATCTATCTATCTATCTACGGCAATCTCTCGAATAATTCGCACATATTACACACATTTCAGAATCCAATTTTAGAAAATATTTGGTCAATATTCAGCTCTGATTGCCCAGAACTGTTCACAATTGGGCTACATGTATGTACTGTACAAGATGTGGGCAAAAGAAAATGTCCATCGGTCATGTCGGTCTCATTTTTAGATTAAGGATGTCAGCTGGTGGTAAATCAAAGTATTTAACTTCTTGAATAATGTGCTTTGTTGCATTCATAATTGTGTAATATGAGGAAAAACAAAGAAAAAATGATAGGTTCGAGTGCATATTTTAGCTGCAGGCACTGTTAAATGGACGGACCCATGCTTCATTTGATAACCCAGAAATCATAGGGAATAGCCCTAGTTTTGAAGCATAATTCATGAAAAATTCATCTAATATAAATAGTATTTAACTTTTTCTTATATTCTGACTGTTTGGAGATACACAATGTCTATCAAAATTTATCATATTGGATGGATGTTGCTGTGAAAAATTCTTGGCTAGAAGGCTTTTAAAGGAAATCCCTATCTCTTAACCTAGGAAAGGGAGATAACCCAATATGAAAAACAGGCAAAATGGCTGCCAAAGCCAAAAACCACCAGCGGACATCCTTAAATTAAGTCAATATCTGATCTAAAACTGTTTGAATTATCAGAGAGATTACCATTATCTATCTACAGGTATATATCTAATCTATCCAATATTTCCAAATTTGGAGACAATTAAATTTATTTAGACAGGCTGGTACAAATGTGGGAGTAACCATGGTAAAAAAAATTGGAACAGAGTGTCTTGCAATAACATCATGATATCACATGTATATGGTCGAGTTCAAAGAAGTGAACTCCATAATGGGCTGGTCCAACATGATGTTGACATGATGTGAACCCAACATTGACCCGATCTTCACCTGATTTGTTTTATGCATGATTTACATGTATGGTTAAATCATTCAAATTACTCAAGGAACAAAATATTGGGCGAAGTCAGTCTGACCAGGATTGGATCAACACTGGGTCAGAACAGGGGGAGGGGGGATTTGGTTTAATGTCACACTCAAGGCTTATTACATCCAGATATGGTGACAGCCAGCTTGGTTGGTTGTTTGAAGTTTAACGTCGCACCTGACCTTATTGGTCACACAACGACGATGACCCCCAAAAACATACCCTAGCAAAACCCTAAACAAAAACCTAACCAAAACTACAAAAAAATTTGAATTTTGAAAATTAGGCTTTACAGACACTGGTGATCACAATGGATCGTCAGATAGCCTAATTTGTTTGGTACTTTAATCTACCTCCTGTGCCAGACAACATGGTATGGTAAACCATGCTGCCGTAAGCTGGAGGGCTGGTTCGTGAAGGAAGCTGGAGTACCCAGCAGGTCAAAACTGAGTCAACATTCGTTTGAATTTGGATCAAATTCTATGGTGTTCACTTCTTTCTTGTACTGTACATTAAAATATATGAATATTTCCATGTAGTCACATTTGTATACTCACAAGTTACATCCTTTCATTTGTAACGGAATTTCTTCACACAGTCGTTACCCAGGTCCACAATGAACACATGGTTGTCCTGCGTCACTGTTAAACCACTGGGTCGCTTTAACTTGTCACTGAAGCTGTCGATACTGAACATTATCTTCCCGCTTGAGTTATAGAGCTGAACAAAACTTTTCCCTTTCTCTGTCCGTGTGGCCAGTACACAGCCATTGACGTCCACACACATGCCCCCATACTGCCCCTTACCCGGGACTGGAATTTGACGGGAAAATTTCCCCTCTTTGCTGAAGACCTGAATCCGATGGTCGGCCACCAAGATTTCGTCACACTTCCCAATGGCCACTGCTGAGATCAACTTGAAATTGCCTTCACGATCGCCCTTGTTTCCGAAAGTCACTTTGAGTTTCCCCGACGAGTCGAATATAAACACTTTCCCTGCGCCATTATCAGCGACCACAAACTCACCTCTGCTGTTCACGGCAACATCGATCGGTTCAATGAAGCTCTCAGACGTGAAACTGCTGACTAGAGTGCCGTCTATGTCAATTACCGATACCTGTTTCGTCCGCCAGTTGACAACGACAAGGTTATCATCCGGCGCCAGAGCCAATCCCGTTCCACTCTGACTCTCCAGACCTGCTGGGCCAAGATGGCGGAGGAACTGTCCATTACTGCCAATCAGCTTCACTCGGCTGTTACCCGTGTCGAGGACACATAAGGTTCCGTTTCGCATCAGTGCTGCCCGGACAGGCTGGAGAAAATTTGATTCACCGGTTCCCCGACTGCCATATTTCCAAACGGGGTTATTATGATCGGTAACGTCTATTGTGTATGGACTATCTTTGATCGGTCTTTGGAAAATATTCACTGACAAACATATACGTCCCGATTTGGGTGGAACGTAAACTATCATGTAGGTGCCATTCTCGTTATCTTTGACTTTGGTGTCAATCGAGTCTCCATTCTCTGTATGTAGCGACGTCGTGACCGGGTCGCTACCTGTCGTCCTGAGATTGCCATGATAATCCACCGTCGTGACGGTCACCGCTGACTGTAAATGAGTAATGGCCTTACCTATTTTCACTGTGGAGAGTGCTGGGAAGGTTGTGCTTACCTTGACAGCACCAAATTGCGAGATCAAATTAATGATGTCTTTATACGCATTGTTGTGTTTGTATTCATAGCGGAGAAATGAATTCTCTCTGGGCTCAGCTAGTGTACTGGTAGCGTCCAGTTTCTCGTTGAGATCTCCGATCTTTTTTGTGATATTACGAACCTCGACCTGATATTGTAAACCATCAGTGTCATTTTGTACCTTCTCTTTCTCACCCTGTATTAATTCCAGCTGCTCTCGTAGTGCCGTTTTCTTCTCTTCCCGTATTTTCCGCACAATCTGTAAACATTCATGGCGTCGCTTCTCGATGACGCTGATGAGATCCTGAAAAGATCGATTTATCGTCTCGACCGATCGCTCTACTGTGGTTTCCAGCCGTGACATTTCGGTCGAGACATTGTCATAGGCATTGTTCAAATTTTTAATGCATAAGTGTGCTTTGTAGAGCAATATTTCCGACATCCTTTTTATTGCTATTGAGAAAGGGATGACAGTGTGCTCACTAGCTCCACGACCACTATGCTCCCCACCTGTACACGTCGTGCAGAACACTCGGTCACAGGTTTCGCAAAAGAGCAACTCCTCGCTGGTGTGGTGGGAACATTTTGGGATGACGTCGCGGCGTTGCCGTGACATGAGATCCAGTAGCTGATTGACCAGAAAGCTTGGCGGAAATGTTATCACCCCTCCACGGGGCAGGGTGATTGTCTCGCGGCAAATCGGACAACGGAATGTCCCAGTGTCATGCACCTGTGCATCGGCTATTCGCTCCAGGCAGCTACGACAGACTGTATGAGAGCACGGGAGGAGCTTAGGGGAATGCTCGACCCCATCGTAAATACACAGGCAAGTGCCGCAGGTCAGGAAACTGTCGTTGAAGTCTTCATAGTTGATAGAGACAGTCTCCACCAGGGTTGAACTCATCATATCTGAGGGATACAAAAATTGGGAACAGAAGTAGTTTCTCCGTCATGATGACTGTGAGCTGAACAGAAGAGAATAATTCTACATGAGTCATGGGACTGATGTCTGAATATGTACGCAAAACAAAAATGAACAAAAAAAAAATCTAGACGACAGCTTGATATTGCAAAGTGAAAAATTTACCATATCAACTAATATATACATACATGTCAGGTGATTTATACACACATGCAAAAAAAAAATCCCCACAACAATGGCAACAGCTGAAATAAATCTATCGAACAACAGTCAGAGAGAATATTGTATAACTTCAGCGTGATGCGATCTACATCGACTGATGCTGGGAGACTTGGGTTTTCATTTATAGACCGAGATGGTATATATAAGGACGAGTATACACTTTAGTGGCAGAGAATCAGGTTAACATCGGTTAATCAATATGTACTACCCTAGCAGAACGTTATACCGCCAACACAAACAGGCAAGTCCAAGTCCGCGGATCGCTTCAATATTCAGCAACAGTAACAGCTGGAAGTTAACACCATCGCGCTGCCGAAAGGTGTGATGGAATATAGTATCACTGGAGAGGTGTTTTAGAATTGGTACAGATCATATTGATGGGACTTTATTCATTAGAGCTCGAGGTCAGGCATGTCATGTTTACATCACACAATAGGCTATACCTCTCGTCCTGGCTTTTGTGTGTTCACAGCTTGCAAAACATCATGGGTCCAGAACACCATCATTCGATGGTTATTGGTACAATGCATGAAGGCTACAATGTATCAATTAAAGGGAGTAGATAGATATACACATTCTGTGACATGCCTCTGTGCAGGTTTGGACATATACTGTGATCATAACATTGAAACACTGGTACATGCAATTGTATATTAAAAACATTATAAACTGTGTCACCAAGTTACATTCCACACACTGTTATTTATTGAGCTTACTCACAGATACATGAACATTTATTCTTTGCTCACAGATCGCATGAACACATTTTTTATGCTGACAAAATGCATGTGAATTATCCCATCTAAGAATAATCCCCTAGCTACTTTAATTAGATGCATGTATACATGTACATGTACATGTACATGGAGTTTTGAAATATTCTCCATAGTATTGGTACATCATGGTAATTCATACTGCACACAAGTCTAGATTTTATATAATTGAAGTTTGGGGTATAAAACATAAATCAAACTGCATTATATTCTTTGAAAAGACTAGCATGAAAACCAATCCTCGATCAAGGCAGATTCCCTGGACACCTTTCAGTGATGACGGATACAGATATAGTTACACTACATTTCCTGTTCCAAGACCCAATGGGTGTTAAATGATATATCCCACTTGAATTTGTTTCTTGTTCTTTTACTCTCTTAGACTCCATGCATTCCCCAACCCCATAGCTCTGATCCTGACCAACTTGAATTCTCAACCTTCTGATCAAGAAAGTACCACGCCCCCAATTACCATTTGGTGCCCTTTTTTGAATTTTGTTTCTGTTTCAGGTCACAAATAACCCAAAGTTATCTGTCAAAGTTTGAAGACCTTTGTGGCCTTACAGGCCAGACAATTTCATGTTCCCGGTTCCCAGTGAACTCAGCCATGTTGAATGCTGGACTGGTTCCATCTTACATGTAGATATAGGACATTAGAGCCCCCTCTCCCCCTCCCCCAATGCTCCATGCAATGTAATATTCTTTGTAAATGAAACAGAATACAATGTAATTCCCGCCTGTCTAGGAAATTATCCCTCCTACATATTTTCTCAGAAAACTACATCCCTGAATAACATCTAGGTGAATCATATAGGTGCGTATGCATGATATCATGGTGTTCGTCCTGTATTGCTGCAAGTACATGGTCCAGGCCTTGAATTTTGACAGGGCTGATCAGCCCAGGCCCTGGTCAGCGTCGGGACTATTTATCATCCTTGTAAAAAGGCCCGACCATCACTGCATCGATGCATACTTTTATATATTCAAGTCTATTTCCATAGCACTAAATGACAGCAAATCCCTGGCGTTAGGTATTAATTAGCCAAACCCGATAGGGAAACTTAATAGCCTCCAGGTACATGGTATCCACTGTTCAACATGTGCTCAGTTTCAGCAATAATCCAATATAGACAGGAGTGGTAGATGTAACATTAATTCATTAAGAATCCTCTCAGGTCTGAGCGATTCCCCTGGCTACTTCACTTCCTCAACATAATACTACTGTGCCATATACACTTTATATGGTCATTATAAAGGAACCTTATATTTATATAAATAAGCTTATATTGTTTCTGTAGCAAACTCCTTGCGATATACACTGCTATTAGTTCAGACAAATTGTTTTTTGGACTACGTCAAGAAGTACATGTGGTATATGTATGCATGTACATGTAGCTGGTGAAGTCCAGGAATGGCAGAAGCAATTGGTAATTGGAGGGGCCACTTTCACAGAACAAATAGGCGAGGTTCCAGGAACCGCCTAGGCCCCGGAAGCTCCAGGGGTCTTAGATAACCGGAGATACATTCTAGTTAGTCAGGTGGCTAAATTAGCGAAATTACCGTTACAGAGCAGATAAAAGCACCAAAGTTGGCAAGTAGCTTCCTTTATGCTTACAATTCAATTTTAGCCTAGGAACCCTCCTGAATTTTTTGGGATTTCCAAAATCCAAGATGGCCGACATATATGATAAAATCTTGGATTGTAGGAGACATGACAAGGCCCCATAGTTCCAAAGTAAACGTCCTGGGGCCATTTAACCTGGTTTTGGGCATGCAGAGCAATGCTTCCAATACACTACCATAATTGCATTTACTTTTTACTGCTGGAAGACGAATTTCGAGATATTGGAGTAGTATAAAAAGGTGAAATTCCCGCGCACTAAGGTTGAGGCTGATGACGTCATGTGGCCGAAGCTGATGTCATTTGCGGATCAAAGGCCACTTCCGGGTCAACGGTCACTTCCGTTCCGAGGCCACGTCCGGATCAAAGATCACTTCCGGTGGTGATGCAGTCACTTCCGGCACCGGTTGATAAGTCCCTGGGTCAATGTGAATTGGCTTCCCAGTCACGTCAATGTTAATGAAGCAGTCGATCCGCTTGAATTACTGGGAATCTTTGGAAATGTTCGGTCATCTCCGGGAATGTCCGGAGGGTAATTGACCTTAGAGGTCAATCCTATCTTGCCACATCAATGTTCTAGCCATATATGTTATAGCCTCTCTAGCCAGCGCGAGAAGGGAAATCCCCATACATAGCAATAGACTTCGAGACTGCTGATAGTCCACCGACTGATACTGAAACAGAAACTGCTGAGAGTCTATCTACTAATACGGAGAGCTTGATCTCAGATAGTCAATCTACATCCCAGGGAGAAGGGGAATCCCCATGACCCTGGTGGGAGTAGAACCAGCAATGCGGACACCAAAGGCTGGCACTTTATCCAATTGGTCGCGAGTCAGTATAATAGGAAAGGTTGAAAGTACTAGAGGGCGGGTCCCCGACATATACTTCTATGTCCAGCCAAATAGGCCCATTGGGAACCCACCCATGGACATTTTTTCTGTCTCATGCTGTGGAGTACGATGGAGGTGTCCCGAGGTTATTGGATGAATTTCACTGAAAAATTCTGACTGCGCAAGTGTGGCGCATCTAGGCAGATGTGGGATGTACCTTTTGGGGTCTAGTTGGACCATGTGTCATACAGTCCGACTGGTATGTAGTGGAAATGCCGTCCATCTGCGCATGCGCATACAGAGAATAGTACAAAAGGGGCATTTGATTGGACGTTTTAACCGTAAAATGTAAAATGACCAACTATAGTGTGAAACAGCTCAATATCTGCTTCGAGCTAAAAATAATCGCTTTGAATTTGATGCGTAACATTGACTAAATTGAGCAAGAGTTTCGGATGACCCTATGTCTGCAATCTTGAATTCCTGAATCATTTTTCTAGCTGATGATTATAGGAATAGAACCAAACTACATGTAGGTCCATAAATAGACAGATCGATCTGTATTGTGAATAGACTTGGCTTTGAGGAATTGTTACTTTCAACTCCCATGTAAACACAGTACCTTGAATTATACAAGCAAAATGAAAATATTCAGTCCCATATGAACCCACGTGGTCATCATTTTGAAGTTAACAATTGTATTCTCAGCTGAAGATTATGCCAACAGAATAAAATGTGATAAGCTATAGTGTTATTCTGCTCAATTTAAACAAGTTTGTACCTTGTCTAGACCATGCATGTCTATACGAGTAACATGAAAAAAATCAGGCATTTCTTGATGGCTCCTTGTGGTCGCCATTTTGAATTTAACCATCATTTTTAATCTGAAGAAAAGCAATTAGATTAAAAATGGACACAAGGTATTTGGTTATGATGTAAGATCAAGAATAATGCCGTGATCAATTTGAGCATCATGAAAAAGTATGATTTCAAATGGCCCCATATGGCCGCCATTTTGAATTTCACCATAAAATCTCAGGCATATGTAAATAGATTTAATATGGGCGTAAGATGTCAGGCCATGTTCCGAGATCTCTCGGTTCTGATACATTTGAAAAATGAGCTAAGAATATTGCAATGAACTATACGCGCAACATGAAAACGAGTGATTTCAGATGACCCTATATGGCCACCATTTTGAATTTGACCATCAATTCTTAATCTTAGATATACGTAAATAGATTCGAAATGGGTGCAAGATATATTCCACTATGGTCAGAGATCTCTCGGTTTCGATAATTTGGACAATGCGCTAGGAATAATGGCTTGAACTATACGAGCAACATGAAACGTTTGATTTTCAGATGGCCCATTATGACCGCCATTCTGAATTTCATCATCAAATATGGATCATAGGGATATGTAAATAGATTCAAAACGGACAGAAGATTTCAGGCTATGCATAGAGAACCCTCGGTTTTGATAAATTTGCCCAGTGAGCTAAGAATAATACTTTGAACTACTCGAGCAACATGAAAAGTTCAGAATACCCCATGTTCGCTATTTTGAATTAAACCATCATATTTTGAGCTGAAAATTATGCAAACAGATTCTAAATAGATGTAAGGAGTTAGACTTTGATGTGAGATCCACTGATGTTAACAAATTTTCACAATGATCAGAGAATAATGCATATTATATGAACAAACTGTAGAGGTGTGACTGACGGGTAACCCCACATGATCGCCATTTTGAATTAATGCATGATGGTTAATCACGAGAATTATGGAAATGGGCTAAAATTAGCTCAATATAATATTCCATAGCATATTATTCCTATATTTGAAAAAAACATCGGCGGAAAAATGTCTTCCGACCAGATGACGTCACCATGATGGTCATCTTGATTTTTTTTGAAAGCATTTTATGGTAGACGTTGGCCAAGGTATATAGTATAGAAAGTTTCAGTCCTCTAGCCCGGGGAGTAATGAAAATAGATAGGTAGCGAACACCCCTTCCCCCATCTTCCCAAGAATGCAATTAATAGACTCAAAATACCCCGATTCTGAGTAGGGTTCAGTTGCTGGTAATAATTAGCTATATGTAATGTGTAAACTTGTAACAAATCGGATTCAAACATCTCAGTAAGCCATAATTTGATAGCAATTTGGCCTTCCTAAGACGCAGAAGCAAGAAAATCGCTATTTTATCATCTGTGGTGGCCATCTTGGATTTTTGTGTTTTACGCGAATTCTATAGGAAAGTCAAGAGGGCTCCTAGGCTGAAAATTATTAGTAGCCCTTAAGGAAGCATCATGCAAAATATGACGCTTTTATCCGGCATGTAACAGTAATTTTGAACAAGCGTTCTGAGAACCCCAACATCTCGCCTTGCGGGGTCATCCGCCAAAGGTGCAGCAGTATTGAAAGCATACATGTAGAGCAAACAATAAGGTCTGGAATAAGTGATGTGGTACAGACAATAATGTCTGGAATAGATTATCTGGTACAGACAATAACATCAGTCCCATGTGAGATTACTGGCAAAAGTTAATCCCATGTAGGATGGATAGGTCAGTGCGGTCGGATTACTGGTACATAGGGCATTCCAGTGTGAGATTACTGCTGGGTGGACCAGTCCCATGTTATTACTGATGGATAGTCCTCTGTGGGATTACTGCTGGATAGTGCAGTCCCAAGTGGGATTACTACCATCACCATCATGGTATGGATGGTAGTGATGGTATGGATGGTAGTGATGGTATGGATGGTAGTGATGGTAGGAATGGTAGTGATGGTATAGATGGTAGTGATGGTATGGATGGTAGTGATGGTAGGAATGGTAGTGATGGTATGGATGGTAGTGATGGTATGGATGGTAGTGATGGTATGGATGGTAGTGATGGTAGGATGGCGGTAGGAATGGTAGTTGATGGTATGGATGGTAGTGATGGTATGGATGGTAGTGATGGTAGGAATGGTATGGATGGTAGTGATGGTATGGATGGTAGTGATGGTAGTGATGGCATGGATGTAGTGATGGTATGGATGGTGGAATGGTAGTGATGGTATGGATGGTAGTGATGGTATGGATGTGATGGTATGGATGGTAGTGATAGTATGGATGGTAGTGATGGTATGGATGGTATGGTAGTTATGGTATGGATGGTATGGATGGTAGTGATGGTATGGATGGTAGTGATGGTAGGATGGTAGTGATGGGATTGTAGTGATGGCAGGGATGACATGGATGGTAGGATGTAAGTGATAGCAGTGATGGTAGGATGGTATGGATGGTAATGATAGTAGAGATCCGATGGTAGTGATGGTTGGGATTGTAGTGATGGCAGGGATGACATGGATGGTAGGATGTAAGTGATAGTAGGGATGGTAGTGATAGTATGGATGATAGCGATAGTAGGGATCCGATGGTAGTGATGGTTGGGATGGCAGTGATGGTTGGAAGGGTATGACTGGTAGTGATGGTTGGGATGGCAGTGATGGTTGAAATGGTAGTGATGGCAGGGATGATATGGATGGTAATGATAGTAGGGATGGTAGTGATGATCAGTATGGTAGTGATGGTATGGATGGTAGGGGAGGGAGATTTGGTTTAATGTCACGCTCAAGGTTGTTTCACTCATATGGTGACAGTCAGTTTGGTTGGTGGAGGAAGCCGGAATGCCCGGAGAGAACCACCGCCCGTTGGCAAGTAACTGACAATCTTCCACACATGGACAGGTTGAGTTCGAACCCGTGCCGGTGCAGCAGTGTGAGGCTAGCGGTCACCAGCGAAGCACCTTAGACCACTCAGCCACTGAGGGCCCATATGGAATGGTAGTGATGGTAGGATGTTAGGGATGGTACATGTAGTAGTGATATGGATGGTAGTGAAGGTAGGATGTTAGTGGTGGTAGTGATGGTAGTCATGTGCACTTCAGCTAAATGCAAAACTCAATCATTTCCCATAATTTGGAGAAAAATTAATATTTCATCTCAAAAATAGCACAAGTACATATTCCAATCATAAGAAACATGTGCATGAAGTTTCGTAATCATCCAATGAGAGCTGACAACTGCAGCAAACTTATCATGTAGAAGCCTACATGTACAATTTACCTAAACAGAAAACTCATTCATTTGCCATAATTTTGAGAAAAATGAATATTTCTTCTCAAAAATAGCACAGGTACATCCTCTTATCATAAGAAACATGTGTACCAAGTTTCATAATCATCCAATGACAGCTGACAACTGGAGCAAACTTACCATGTACATGTATATGTGCCTCTACATGTACAATTTACCTAAACAGAAAACTCATTCATTTGTCATAATTTGGAGAAAAATTAATATTTCTTCTCAAAAATAGCACAGGTACATCCTCTAATCATAAGAAACATGTGTACCAAGTTTCATAATCATCCAATGACAGCTGACAACTGGAGCAAACTTACCATGTACATGTATACATATAGCGGCTTACATGTACAATTTACCTCAACAGAAAACTCATTCATTTGCCATAATTTTGAGAAAAATTAATATTTCTTCCCAAAAATAGCACAGGTACATCCTCTTATTATAAAAAACATGTGTACCAAGTTTCATAATCATCCAATGACAGCTGACAACTGGAGCAAACTTACCATGTACATGTATATGTGCCTCTACATGTACAATTGACCTAAACAGAAAACTCATTCATTTGTCATAATTTGGAGAAAAATTAATA
The DNA here is from genome assembly GCA_036873755.1 of Hanleya hanleyi. Lineage (NCBI taxonomy): Eukaryota > Metazoa > Mollusca > Polyplacophora > Lepidopleurida > Hanleyidae > Hanleya > Hanleya hanleyi. Next base: position 8,168 of record JAVTVY010039192.1, on the reverse strand, counting down.
TTTCTTCTCAAAAATAGCACAGGTACATCCTCTAATCATAAGAAACATGTGTACCAAGTTTCATAATCATCCAATGAAAGCTGACAACTGCAAGAAACTTTCCAAGTACAGATGTACATGTGCACTTCAGCTAAACGCAAAACTCCTTCATAGGGATTTTAATATTAGAGCACCCCAGGGGTAGTACCCCCAGGTGGCATACCCACCCCCCATATTTTTTTTATTTTTTCTATATTTTTTCTAATTTTTCTAGATTTTTTTTTAACTTGCTAAACCAAAAACCCATTCATTTCCAGGCAGGGGACACCGACACCGACACCGACGACGACATCCTCTCTCCCCCTCTCCCAATATCTCCCCTTTACTTCGTAAGGCGAGATAAAAAGGGAAGAACGGTGCAAACCAAAAACAGGAGGGCGAGACACTTCGTCAGCAATTGAGAAATAGTCTAAGAATGTGCAACATATTATGGCTATATTTACCAATTAATCATCCAAAATTGCCCTTTTTTAGAAGATAACTCTAATTTTGCAAACAGAACAGCTACATAAAGGATACATTCAAGCATTGGGAGTACATGCCTGACCACCGACCCGACTAGACGTGTTCAGCTGGAGCTCCTGACTTCAATAGCGGAAGATACAAGTCCATTGGAGTGTTTTGAAGTTCAGTTGATCTATTTGTAATACTAGTGCATTGGAGGTTTTCAAGTTTAGTCTACTGATTTGTTTTTATTAAGCATAAATAGAGTATTGAGATAGTTATCTTATAGTGTGGTGACAAAGACAGAACAGGAAGTTTTTGTCACTCATTTGGAAGAGAAGAGAAGCGTAAAGTGGAACTCATCGGAAGAATCAGCTGAGGATATAACAGTCAGCTGGGAACATTGGAATTCTTATATGTGCGGATAATGGAATGAACAATCATACAAGTTTTGGAGATGTGACCAGCGAGACCAGAGGGATTAACTGCACAGGACTCGGTGATATCGTTTTGAATTGTTGGCATGTTAAAGTAGAGAACAGACATACTAATAACAGTTAAGAATAGAATAGGTTACTAATTATACGAATGCATTCGCTGATATACTTTGTAGTTGTTGGTCTTTTTTTAAGATCTACTGTTATTGTTTTACTTCGCATGTCCTAGGTTTGGTTGAATATATTCTATTATCAGATACAAAGAATTGTTAGCGGTCCAGCGTTTTATCTCACGAAGCATCAAAGGTTGCATATCTAAAAATTTTAAAGTAAGATTAGAATGGGAGTCAAAGTGATGTTGCTATAGATATTGATTCGTCCCCAAGGTGAAGATATATTGAGTGAGTAGATATCTGGTAGGAATTTGGTGAATGTATAGATATTCAAAGGGCTGATATATTGGCCTGCCAAGAGTAGAACATCTTTAAATATACTGAGTGATTTTATGGTCAAATTGGAGCCTATTCCATTTTGAGTGGGAGGTGCAGTTGACAGCTAAAGAAATTCACATCAAGAGACAAACTCTTTGATATTTTGCCTTTTCCATGTGTGGTATGGTTTGTGAGGATATATTCATTGCCCTGAGATGGACTTAGTGGCTTGTGAATGGGCAAGGAGGAAATACTTGTTGGGTGTCTCATCTGGTGGCAATTAATGAGGACTGGACACAGAGTGGGTCATTAGGCAGGAGATTTCAACATATAGCCCTGCTGGTAAGATAATTTGGTAGATATATAAACAACCAGAGCAGTGTGAAGGGGGAAAGGACCCATAAAAATTGCTCATCCAGGAAGTCGTATTTCATGGGCTATGGCATCTGTGGGTTAATTGTCAACACACAAGCTGTAATGTCCTGACCAGCTCACAGAGTAATATGAAATAAAGTGCAAGGTGACATTTCTCACAGTAATATATCTGGGGAGACATATTTTATTGCCTCCAGGGTGAGGGTTATTTATCTGGATTAATTGGTTTCAGGCTGGGATCTGTTGACACCAGAGCTGTGCAAAAGATAGGGAGAGTTTGGACTAGATCTTATAGATTCTTGAGGATACATTAATCTTGTATTCTCGGGGAGACATACTCTGGATTTTTTTCTTTTTTAAATGATTCCAGCACAGAATAGGAATTAAACAGGCTATTCTTATACATTGATATATGTAGAAACATGAGTATATGTGAATTCTGTGAACAATGATTAGTTGCGCTGTTCGTCTATAAGTGGGTCAGGTTGCTGTTTTGAAAACCTACACAAGGTACTAAAATATAATGGGAGAATGAGGAGCCACACAGGTATGATATAACTATATATATATTTATTGGCATATATTCAGTGGTATCCTAAAAGAACTGAACAATTTATAAACAAGATAACGGGGTATACATAGTGTGACTCAATATGGAGATAGCGGACGGAGATGAGAAGATAGAGAGACAATGGTTAGATACGATGGAAGAAAAATGTCTGAGTGAGGGGGATGGTGCCAGTTCAGAAGATGAGAGCGTTGAGTACCACTGTTCGACCTGTGGGTCTAGGATGACGATGTTAGATGATGAAGACATAGTCGAGAAGGGGTGTATATATGATTTGATATGCCTGAAATGTCGAGGATGAGATACGAGGGTATAGAGGAGATAAGGAAAAGATGCAAATGTGGGTGGAGGCAATAATTGAAGTTTTACAGGAAATTGTGGGAGAGGGAACAGATATGATGGACATGATACAACAGAGATTAAATATTAGAGTTGGGGAGAGAGTCCAAACAACTGGGACAGGTAAACAGAAGCAAGCTGAAGGGTGGAGGAGGATAGAGCCTGTAAGAAAAGAAAGATGCGATAATGGCACTAGCAAAGAGATCCTGGAAGTAGGCATGGTTGAAGAGTGTCCTGATGGGTTTAATGAAGCTGCGGTAGTACTGGAAGCGGCACACTTTGGGGGAATAACCGAAGTGAAGACACAAATAGAAAGGGTGGAGGAACAAATGGAGCAAATGGAAGAGTTAAAAAGCTATTAACGGCGAGAAAAATCTTCCGGAAAAGAAAGTCCCGGTGGTAGCAGTGATAGGGGATTCTATTGTTCGGCCAATTAGAGAAGGCCAAGAGAGTATGTTGGGGAACAATTTGAATGTTAGAGTTCAAAGCATGCCAGGGTTGAATTTGAAGCATATACGTTGTGAGATGGGGCCAGCAGTAGAGAAACTGGTGGGAGACGATATGTTGGAATGCCTAGTGATTCATGGGGGGACAAATTATGTAACAGCAGAGGGAGTACCCATAGAGTTAATTGTGGCTGAAATGAGGAAAACAATGTTCTTGGCAGAAGAATTATTTAGAGAAATACCACGGGTGATATCGGGTTTGTTACCACGGACACGTGATGGAGAAAGGGTGAATACTGATATAAGAAGGCTAAACCAGCGTTTAGAGATAGCGGCGAACGAAATGGGGTGGGGATTTTGCAGACACACTGATTTCTGGAAAAAGGGATGTCCAGTGAGGATCGGGGGGGTTTTGAGAGATGGGCTCCATTTGGATGAGCAGGGACAAGGTCTTGAACATTTTGTAAGAGGGTTAGGGAACACAGTAGAGGCGGAAATACAAATGCCAAAAACACATTTAAACTGATCTCGGGTCCTGGGGTGGGGGGTGGGGATGTTGTCGTAAGACGGAGGAGAAAATACGGCAGAACAAGAAGGACCCGTACAAAGAAACGTCGCAACAGGTGGAAAGTGGGCTTTGTTAATGTAAATGGATTGGGAATGACACAGGGTGTTGTGGCGAAATATGGCAAGTTGGGAGAGGTGGTGCATGGTAGAACTGGAAAAATTGGATGTAGTGGGTATGGTGGAGACACATAAATATAAAGGGACGTCTGCAATTAAGATCCAGGGATATGATTGTTTTGAGGGTAGACGACAACAGCAAGCCAGTGCAGGGGCAGGTGGCATTGCGCTTGCGGTGAAGAAGTGCCGGCAAGGTTTTCAGCTGAAGATGGAAGACTTGGGTCTAGTTATTGGTGCAGAATGGGAAGGGGAAGTTGACGATGTGATATGGATATCGGGAAACTTTGGAGACAAATATGCTATAGGACTGTTGCATGCAGCACAGCAAGGAGTTGACAGGGGCTGGAATGATAGGTTATATGATCTATTGGTGGCACAGATGACAAGATTAAGGCAGATTGGACATAAAGTGATTTTGCTGGGAGATTTTAACGGGCATGTTGGAGATAAAGCAAACCTGGTGTTAACCACAATGGGACGAGAATATTAGAGATAGAGAAAACATTTGAGTTATATATAATGAATAGATCACAAAAGTTTTCAGGGCTCTGGACACGAGAGAGGGCAGGGTGTAAGACAATAGTGGATTACATTCTGCTACAGCACACAGAACTGGATAAAGTGAGATATATGGTGATTGGTGATATTCAAAATTATGATGTAGACAGTGATCACAACTGCGTTATGATGGAAATGGAACAGAGGGTCCAAGGAGGGGAAAATATCAGTAGAAACCAGTTCAAGTGGGTGATGAATGAAGACACTGATTGGAAAACATTTCGAAAAAATATAGAGCAAGAATTCAGTGATTGGGAAGTGCAGGTTAGAGAATGTACGACAGGAGAGGGACTTGCAGAAATGTTCAATAGAAGGCTCATTGCAGCTACGGAAGGGGTCATCCCATGGATGAGATGGAATAGTGGAAGTAGATTAGAAAATACAGAAATTCGGGAGGCGAGGCGGAAAAGGCGCTGTGCAAGACAAGAGTTTAATATGGCCTTGATAAGTGAGGGAGAAAGGAAAGAGGAGCTAGTGAGTGAAGCAACGAAGGAGTATGAGCAGGCTAGGAGAGAGGTGAAGGAGCTGACACAATGCATGATTAGATTACATAATCAGGATGTAGTAAATATAATTGATAGAGGGAAAGGAAGGTAGTAACACATTTTGGAAGTTGGTTAACCATAAGAGGAAACAAGAGGTATCCGGCATCTTGAAGACTTCGGAGGGTGGGATTACCACGGATAGAAAAGTATTAGCCGCCCTGATAGGGGAGAAATGGGGGGAAATTGCCACAGAACATAGTGAAAGGGAAGTGGATAGGGATATACTGGAAAACATCAGGAAGGAAGAGAGGCTTAGCGCCGAAGAAGAAATTGCAGACAGCGATGGTCTAACGGGACAAATTGAGATCAAAGAAATAAGGCAGGTGGTGAAAGACATAAACAGAGGAAAGGCTATGGGAGAAGATAATATTCCAAACGAGTTTATGAAAGAGGGAGGTGTGCGAATACTCGAATGTTTGAGATTGTTATTTTGTCGGATATGGGAAACTGAGGTAATCCCGGTGGTTTGGAAGACAACAAGGACTACATTGTTGCACAAGAGTGGTAACACAAGGTTATTAGATAATTACAGAGGAATAGCTGTAGCGAGTAATGTAGGAAAAGTGTTTACCAAGATTTTGGGAGTAAGGCTCCAGAGAGATGTGGAGAGTAGAGGTCTTTTGGGAGAGATACAGGCGGGTTTTAGGAAAGGCAGGATGTGTCAAGATAACCTCTACGTGCTCACTCAAATTTTGGAGCAAAAAAGGAACCACAAACAGGGATGCTGTGTGGCCTTTCTAGACATTAAGAAAGCATATGATAGAGTGTGGAGGGAGGCACTCTGGGCTGCCTTGGAAGGCCTGGGTTATGGAGGCAAGATACTACACATCATCAAGGATTTATATGCTGGAGTCCGTTTCAAAGTTGTATTTGGGGAGATAGAAACGGATTATATAGATCTGAGGGAAGGATTAAAGCAGGGGTGTGTGTTGTCACCGTTACTCTTTGCGATATATTTAGCGGAGCTAGGAAGACGACTTGAAGGATGCGGGTGGGGTGTGAATCTCGGGAAGCGAATCATTCCTGGGTTGTTTTTTGCAGATGATATAGTTTTGTTTGCGAAAACAAGGAAAGAATTACAGCTTATCTTGGATATAGTGGGGAAGTTTGGATTTGAAAGGAAGATAATCTATAGCCCAACAAAGAGTTGCGTCATGGTTAGTAGTCAGGTTAAACCAAGGGGGGGCAATTGGCAACTTGGGAAGTTAAGTCTGGAGGAGGCGGAAGAACATGTCATGCAGATAGGAGAGGTGGATGAAAATAAGTACCTAGGAATTAGAATGAAGTTAAAAGGGCAAATTTTCAGGGTGCAAAAGCAAGAGATGATTGCAAAGGCAAAGAGAATGTTGGGGATAGTCAAGGCCATAAGTACCAGTACATGTAACCGAAGTATGTGCGCAAGAATATTGTGGGAGAGAGTTGCAGTTCCTACAATTTTATATGGGGTAGAAATAGTGGAATTTGATGGGAAAACACTGGCAGTATTGGATTGGGTGGAACTACAGGCAGGGAGATGGATACTAGGGGTGAACCGTATGACTGCAATAGAAGCTATTTATGGAGAACTTGGTTGGAGCAAAATGGCTGACCAAGTAGGAATATTGAAGTTAAACTACTATGGGCGTCTGGTTGGAATGGAGGGGGATAGATGGGCAAAAACTGCTTGGGAGGAAGGTCTCAAAACAGAGAAAAAGACTGGGTGGTTCAAGGAAGTAGAAGCGATTAGCACAAACTATGATGTTAATCTAATTGAAACCGGAAACAGCGAGAGAAGATGGAAAAAATGGTTTCTGTTAAAGTGGATGAAAAGTGGGTAGAAGAGTGGAAAGATGGGATGGAATCTAAGTCATCCTTGTTTATATATAAGAAGAAAGAGGGTCCATGGAAAGAGAGATATGTAGACTGGGCGGGTGATTTTTCTTGGCTGGCGAAGGCTAGGACAGGGTCGTTGGTCACAAGGAATAGGATGAAACGAAGTCTGGAAGAGAAAAGGTGTAAAACGTGTGGGGTGATGGAAGATATGAAACATGTCTTGTTATATTGTGAAAGGTATAGGGCAAGGAGGAACGAGTTGAGGGGTCAGTTGATAGCTTCACATAATGAAATTAGATGGGGAATGATAAGTGGGGATGATGAAGACCTAGCCTTATCAGACTTGCTGGGGCTTGGTGGTAGTACTTTGGATAAGACAGAGAGCCGTATCGTATCCAACTTTGTGCAACATCGTGGACCGTGTGGACCATTAGAGCGGATATTGAGGGGTTGAGGGAGGCAGAACTGCTGTAGAATGTTAATGTGACAAGACTTTACACTAGGTGCAATGTGAAGGATTACTTTGTGAAAGGACGGAGAGCAATAGGATACTTAAAAATGTAGGACACAAGGATGAGGATTACCAGGGTGTTGGGGGCAGGAACAATTATTAAAGAAAGTGGGTTGGAGAGAAATTCGATGGGTGATATAGTAAATGCTGGGTGAATGAGGGAGGATGAGTGGGTATTGGGAGATTTAATTGTGAGTGTTCGTGGTGATAATTAATCAAGGTTGCCGCTAAGAATCGGTCCGAGAAGAGAATGAGAGGGCTTGACAGATGGAAATATTGTGTGATACTTCTGTAGTTATGGGAATGAAGAGAAGGTATATTGTGTAATAGGAATGTGGGGATTGAACAGTGTCTATGTCCTACATGATCTGGGTAAATAAGCACAAGGGAAACTACTGGGATATTTGATTGAGGAAAATAAGAGGGAATACTGGGTGGAATTAGTATGGCATGGGATTATATGACCTTCAGTGAGCGGATATATATTGGGATATTTCATTGAGGAAAATGAAGGGAAATACTGGTTGAATAACTGGTGTATATGTATATGAATGTGTGAAAATACCGAGGTATAAGTTATAGACGATTAAGGGAAATAGAGGACGGAATGGGAATATATCAAGGGGAACAGATTTTATTGTCAGTGGCTATGGTATGAGGGAGCATGTGTCATAATCTGTATGATTAGGCACAGTGAATGGGAAATGGTGGGATATTGTATTGAGGAAAATGAGAAATACTGGGTGATATTTATATGGCACTGGTTTTATGATTTCGGGAAATAGGCAAAGTGACGGGAAATACTGGGGTATTTTCAGGGAAAATGAAGAGAAATGGGTGAAATAATTGGTGAATATATAGAGATGATTAAGAGAAATAGAGGTAAGACTAGGGACCTGATCAGGACCAGATGAAATGGAAAAAGATGTAAAAAAGATATAATGGGGAATTACCGATGGCTATGAGTTATTGGTATGAG
>JAVTVY010039191.1:0-17355 GCA_036873755.1 Hanleya hanleyi | reverse complement strand
GTTCAGCCGCCATTTTTGATTTTGAACTATATTGAATGGTACGCAAATGAACTTTAATTTGGACTGAAATTGGATGATCCTTCTATACAATTTGTTATGGCCACCGGTAAAGGAAATAGTGTACAATTGGCAACTTTTTTAACGTGGAATACAGGCGGGTTGATCGACTATGACACAGAAGATCGATGGTCGAGAGATGCTTTGTGTGCCAAACACGGAAACAGACTGTTAAAGGACAAGCCCTGGCTGAAAGATATTGACAGATACGTGAGTGGTACAAATTTTGTGTCCAAGTATACAGTTAGCAGACATTTCTCGTCTAAAGTAGCTATGCTACATGAATTTCACAAAAGACTTGAATACACTAAAACTATATATTTTATTAATCCTTGGATTGGAAGTAGCACAATGGAAAAACATAAATGTCGTCTGGTTCAGTTGCATACCGGGGGAACACAAGTCACTCAAGGGCAAATAACTCTCGCCGCTACTTTCTGGAAAAAAGGAAAAAGATGACCCCATCTAAGAAAATTAACTTAAGAATTCATTTGGAATAATTTTTTAAACCTACACATCATCATAAGTGTACAACTCTGTGATTAAGAATGAAAGAAACTAAATTTGAATAAGGGCATTTAGTTCATTGAAGCGAATGCACTTAAAGCGATATACAAAAGCGTATTTTCTGTCAGAACATTCCCGCCGTTTAATGACATGAGCTGAACAGGGTATTGGCGCATGCGCAAGACCTTTTCTTTGTCTGGGAAGCACTGATAGTGAAAGTACACAGCTTCAAAATAACACTTGTCGGCCAATTTTAATCCCAGAAACAGGCCATAATGCTCACAAAGATAACAAATATGCGACTGATCGATGTTACAGATGCGTATTATACTTTTAGGTTGCATTTGATTATACTTACCGTCAATATTTCAACCTCGCCGCCTGGTCCATGTGTCTTCAGTCTCTAAACTGCGAAATACGCGCAATTTAAGATACCGTTCTCATAACCGTCGCACCTTTACGTCACCTCTCATTTGATTTAATATGGTAAATCTACGTAAAAGAAGAGCACTGTGTCCCGGGTTGATGGGAGGCTAGCACATGTGAGACTGGAAGGCCTCTCTCCAGACATGATTTACAATATATGCAAATAGTGAATTATTCTTTAGAATTTAGAATTACATGTATTCCATAATCTCTGATCTTGTCAGAATATATTCTTTAATACCGGTATGTAGCTTGCCTTCTGCATAATTTGGCCTCGTGTAGTGAAAGTAAAATGTATGTGACACATGTGTAATGTTAATTTCAAATGATCCCTAGTCGGCTCCAGGAATTATTCCATGTTTCACTGGTACAGCAGTGCCATTACAGCTCCTGCATCCGTTAACATCACTGGGTAAACCGATATTGATGATTTTTTTTCTTTTTCATTTTCTTAATCTTTCTGGGTTAATTTTTTATTGAAAAGAAAGTTGGAATTTACCAGTGTGGAATAGGCCCATGGTCATGTATAAAGTTTTGAGCAGTTTGTAAAGCAGGCTAGGATTCCAGGAACACAACACAGCTTATAAACACTGCTGACAGAGTATTGTTGGTATTCATTTCCTATACTGTTGACATTGGTCGTCACATACAGTTGCCATTGATGATTGGAGATCATGTCAGATGATCACTTTCAGGTTTGCCATGTTTAAATATGTGGTAGATTATCTGCACAACATACATGAATTTCTTCAACGTATATTCCTTTTTTCATTCCGTATTTTAGGAATGTGGTGGAGAAATGAAGAGGTGGAACATCCGTGGAGGGTTTTTCAGCCAGGTATTACTGACAGACTGATGCTACAAGCATGGGGCCATCCTTAAAAATATGTTTGTTGGCTGTAACCCGACCCTACCTCAGGAAGTTGGGTCGGTAGGTAGGTATTTTTTTTTTTTTTTTTTAGATCAGGTTTTCCTTTTGGGAAGAGGTTAGTGTGATTTAGTTCAGATACTAAGCAGGTCATTTGAAATATTCTTTTTGTCTGGCAGCAAAATTATTTCAGTATAGAAAACTAGTTATCTTCAAGCTATAAAGCAAGATATTCTTAAATTCAGGCTTGTGTACCTGTTTTATTTCTTAGAAGACATCGACATCCTTGAACACATTCTTGACAATGACTTGACAATGACTAGTGACTAGCTGGTCAAAAAAAAAAAAATATACCACTACCAGACAAACTTTTGCCAAAATTGTGACAGGAAAGAAAAAAATCCTCTCAGTGTTATACAAAAGGTTGTTCATTATACCATTTGGAGTTGAGAAAATTACCTCAAATTAATCATTAACATCATTACTGCCCTTCCTCGTCGCAAATTTATGGTGTGCTTTTATTGAATACTTTAACTTCCTTTATTCAGATTAGAAATACATCGTAATTTAATTTACTGACAACAATGAGGCAAATACTAAGTTTCTAACCTGTGTCTTTTCGTGGAATTTAGTCCGAGGTGGAATTCTGACAAGCGTATTTGATGCCGACATCGGAACGTCAAAATTAAGCTGACGGCACCATCTAATTTGTCAAGACCGCCGAAGCCACCGACACTATATCCATGGCTTTATCGACAGAGGGTTATACAGTTTCCGTTAAACAACAAAGCAGTATAGATTTTCTGCATTTAGGCACACTGAAGTCTTCTCGGATAAAAGTAGAAATCCAAACATCGTTGTTGTTGTAACATCGTCAGTCTCAGAATCTGTCGGTGTACGGACCCACGTGGTGCATGGTGACAGTCCAAAACATGTCTACGTTCCAAGTCGATTCGCGACAGAGCTCTTTATGGCAGGTTTTAATAACCAACCGTTTTGAAATATTTTTCCCATCCTGTGTTACTGTTGCCTCTCGATGTGTTTATTGTCCTCTCGTCCAAACCCAAACACAAAACAGAAGGGGGAACTTCCCGCCATATACACGTGGTCGACGAAAACTGCATTCCCCTACGGACTGGGCCATGGAGGATATGCCTTCAAAACGTGCGATATAAGCTCACATCGCGACTACTGGAGAGTGAAATCCTGCTTGCCTTTGCTAGGCGAACGTTTTACATACGTTTACACGAGCGAGGAGATAGGGGAGATAATTCTGACATTGCAAAATAAAATAAAAAGATGACCGGTCGGAAAATCGGCGAAAAAAGTTTCCAGTCGGCGGATTTTTGGACAGTCGGTCGGGTTACGCGCAACAAACTTATTTTTAAGGATGGCCTGGCAAGTAACATTTATATGTAAATTCAAAACCTGCTGACCATGTACCGGTATGAAAATCAAAATAGTCAGCCATGGATCTGCCATATAGCTTCTTTTTTGATAGTTTGCTTACACGTATACATGTACATGTAACCTTTATGCATTTTAGGTAGGCCTAGTTCATATCATAGAAAATCGGATCCGTCCAATTCGAGTTCAGTAATAGTACATGTATGTTCACATTTTGAATATGATCAAAATTTTACTAGAGCAGCCATAATAACTGTATAGTTATCAGTGACTTGAATTATCACATCATGACTAATGTACATAACATTTGCCTGTATTGGACATCTCTATTTTTACATCTTTAATAGAAAAGAAAACACTAGCAGAAATCAGACAAATGATGCCCAGTCAGGTGTCCTTTCAATGAGAAAAAAACACAGGATGACTCTTTTTCCTCTGGTTTTTACCCCTCGACCATTTTGGCCTCTGGGGTATTGTCGTCGCCATGTACGTCCGTCCGTTACCGCATTTTAGGCAAAACCGCTTGAGACACAACCACCAAATTTTCAACACTTATTTATATAGTACTAAGTCAGACGCCTATCGAAAATGGCTTCCCTCTGCCCATATTTTACAGAGTTCTGCCCCTTTACAGATTTTTTAATTTCTATTTCTGTGCTATATGCCTGAGTGTAACCAACTATATCTGCAGAAAGTGTGTTCAGTATAGCTACTATATTTTGGAAACTTGTTTGTATTGTTGTATTCTACAAGCCAACAAAGGATTACTCGCCTCGGCTGTAGCTGAATGTACAAGTTATATCTGCAGATCTGTCTTCGGTACAGCTTATTCGTCTTGGTTCTTATTTCACAGAGTGCTAAGTCAGACACCAATCAAAAGTGATGCCTCTCGGCCCATACTTTACAGAGTTATGCCCCTTTACAGATATATTAATTTCCATTCCTGTCCTATATCCCTGAATGTAACCAACTATATCTGCAGAACTGTTCGATATAGCTACTATATATTTTGGAAACTTGTTTATATTGTTGTATTCTACAAGCCAACAAAGGATTACTCGCCTCGGCTTATGGAGTTATGCCCCTTTCAGATGTAGTAATCTTCGATTTTGCTATATGTAGTTGAATGTACAAGTTATATCTGCAGATCCGTGTTCGGTACAGCTTATTTGTCTCGATTCTTATTTTACAGAGTGCTAAGTCAGACGCCTGTCGAAAGTGGCATCGACCCATATTTTACAAAGTCGTGCCCCTTTACAGATATATAATTTTTCTATTTCTGTCCTATATGCCTGAATGTAACCAACTACCGGTATATCTTAATCATCCCACATAGAACTGTCTCTTCCCCAATTCACACTACACATGGGTCTCAATCACTTGGGGAAAGCCAAGGGGTTTTGATTAGATCAATCTCATGTTAGATCGAGGAGCAATCCCGTGCATCGTTTGTTCAGACTGGAGTTTGGATGGTAGCCCCATATTATCTATATACGTAAGTCTTCTAATAATTCAATCACAGGAAGTCGAACGTGAGATTGAGAATAACGGTCAAGGTCATTTGACCTGGAATTCTCCCTGCTGGGGTCACTTGCTAATAACGCCCCGCGAACAAAGGCTTCCTCTCAAAAAACTGGATAACGGAGATCACACTTCCCCACCGTGCACAAACTGACAATGGACGCCATTTTTCAACATGGACTAATTAGGTAATCGGCTCTATCCGACAATAAAACAACCCCTCTCAACTCTCTGTCTATTGTTTTTATCGAGTTCGGCAATGAGTTTGATTGCCGTGAAGAGCTCATCCGTCTGCAATCAATCTACAAACATCAACGGTCGTTTGAATTCCTTGTCTCTACCGCCATGATACGGGTCACGTGACCAGCAGGCTACGAAATGGCCGCGACAAAACAGAGCGTTGATGTTTGTAGATTGATTGCAGACGGACGAGCTTGCATGGAATCTGGCCAGTGGCTCATAGTTGTGCATCGTAGAGTTTTTTTTCCGAGTTCCGGTATCATTTTCAAGAGTTATGGCCCTTTTTCTGAAATCCCTGTGAATGGGACTTGTCCGGGCTGGGTCTTGGTTAATATTGTATGAACAAGTATGAAATTTGCATGTCAGTGCCCCACAGTTGTGCACCGTAAAGTTTCTCCCCATTCCGCCTATATTTTCAAGAGTTATGGCCCTTTGTTCCTGAAATCTCCGTGAATTGGGACTTGTCCGGGCTGGATCTTGGTTAATATTGTATGGACAATTATGAAATCTGCAGTGTATGTGGTCAGTGCCCTGTAGTTGTGCAATGTGAAGTTTCTTCGCGTTTCGCATATATTTTCAAGAGTTATGGCCCTTTGTTCATCAAGTCTTTGTGAATTGGGACTTGTCCAGGCTGGATCTCGGTTAATATGGTATGGACAAGTATGGAATTTGCAGGATATGTGGTGAGTGCCCTGTAGTCATTTTTGAAGGACAAATTTTACAGGGCACGCAATATCAGTATCTCGTCATTTGCAGAGCTTTATTAGAAGCCTAGGCCTGACAGCCAGAATATGATGTCAACTTTCCCATCCACTGCCTCATGAATTACCAGTATTGCATAGCCTGGCCTTATAGACCACTTCGATTTAGTTTTCACTCTGACTAACCTTAATAAAACTTTTGATTTTTACAGAATGTTGTTGAGAAGTACAGAATAAGACGAGCAAGTAACATTCCCCTTGGCATGCTTGGTGATCCTGACATCTGTTTACCCTGATAGACCAATAAGCGAAGAGAGGTGCTATAAAGATGTTATCCTGCAGGTGCCAGTTGCTCCAAGTGAAGTGAAAATGATTACTTGGACTTCAGTGAACACGGGGAAAATATTACTAAGTGAAAGGACCACTAGAGATATCAATCTCGAATCCAGTCATCCGGTCCTGTTCTCCCTACAGACTCTGGTTGCACGGTCAGCATTACAGCTTCCTATTGGATAATGCACGAACGCATAGAACATGGAACATAACGTATACATATCTGTGGAGATCATGCATGTGACCCGACGTCACACAGGTGACGCGTTTGAGACGTGACATCGTCTGTTTGTATTGTTGCGATTAATTTTCAATTATGACGTTATGTCGGTGTTGTTGTTGTTTGACATTTCGCAAAGGATCACGGGACCAAGAATCTTGGCAAATCGAACGACCGTGTTAACAGGAGACAGATGAAGTTTGTTCTTGATATGTCCTACATGTTCTTGATATGTCCTACATGTAAACTGTGGCAACAAAGCTTAAGGGTACCACTGTTTCATGTTACACCCATGTTGCGTTTGATGGACTGAATATTACACTTGTTCATGGACTGTTTTATTACCCCTCGGCCAATTTTGGCCATGGGGTATTGCCGTCTTGTATGTCCGTCTGTCCGTACGTCCGTACGTGAGCGAGATAGCCGGAGAACGGTTTCACTGAAGAATTCCAAATTTGGTATGCTTATTTACCTAGTCAAGGACCAGAAGCCTATCTAATTGGGACCTGATTGGGTGAAAACCTTGGCGGCCATCTTTAATTTTATGCGAAATGGATAATGATCCATATCTCGGAAACCATTCAGCTGTTCAATACGAAAGTTGGTATACATCATCGATACATCAAGCAACTTTCAATGAATTACCAAACCGGCTTTTCTGATTAGCTGGAAATCCTGGAGGCCATCTTTAATTTATGCGAAATCGATAATGATACATATCTCTGTTACCATTCAGTTGTTTTATATGAAAGTTGCTACACATCATCGATACATCCAGATACTTTGAATCGGGACCTGATTGATCGAAAACCTAGGCGGCCATCTTTAATTTATGCAAAAACTTTAATGATATATATCTCTGATCTAATTTAAGTGTTCTATAACAAACTTGGTATACAGCATCAATGTATCAACTGACTTGCAATGAATAACCACGTCCGTTCCTCTGAGTGGGGGAAGGATGGGCGGCCATCTTTAATTTATGCAAAATCAATAATGATCTCGTTCTCTGGCGTTCAAGTGCTTGATGTAAAATTTGGTATACATCATCGATGCATCAAGAGACTTACGACAAATGACAGTTCTGGTTTCTCTGATTAGGCAGAAACCTTGGTGGCCATCTTTAATTTATGCAAAATCTTTAATGATGTTTATCTGTGATACCATTTCAGTGTTCTATACGAAACCTGGTGCACAGCATCAATGTATCAAGAGACTTTCAATGAATAACCACATCAGTTCCTCTGAGTGGCGGGAAGGATGGGCGGCCATCTTTAATTTATGCGAAATCATTAATGATCTCTATCTCTGATACTGTTCAAATGCACGATGTAAAATTTGATATACATCATTGATCATATTGATGCATCAAGGAATTGTAATGATGTAATGAATACCGGTTTCTCTGATTGGACGGAAATCTTAGGGGTCATTTCGAATTGGAAAACTTTTGATAATCTGTATATTTGTGACTTGACTGCATGGTGTTCCTGACATCTTGGTTCAAATTGAATACATTATGAATGTATGGGTTTTTTGATGCGCAGCTTCGTATTAAAGGTGAAATGCAAAGGTATTAAAAGTAAGAAAAAAGCATTTCCCTTTCCTTTTTATGATGATAATAAATTATACAACCATCAATGAACGAAATCTGGTGATAAGTTTTATTTTTTAAAGAGAAATAAAACATGTGTATGATCAGCGGTTTTAAAACATGGCATCGCTTATCTCCCCTTGACTCGGAGCTTTTCCATCAGAAAAAAATGGCGGCTAACATGAATGTAGACAACGACAGTGATGCAGAGGAATTTTCTTACACTTCTTCCTCTTCTTCTGACGAGGAATTAAGAAGAATTCACGGCAGTGGTTAATGCAGGGGTGCCCCTGCCTTACCAACACGAACCTATTGTGAACAAAACAAAGAAACTTCAGACAACGATAGAATCAGTGACACTGCAGGTGCCGTGGGCGACAGTCATACCGAGAGAATCGGAAATATAGATTGGTATATTCCGACTTTTTCTTTTATCCCCCATAGCGAATGATCACCAACCTGTGATATGTTTCAGTGAACGTGAATGACACAAGTAAAGGCTTCGTGAGCAATAGCCTAGCTTATCTAT
Organism: Hanleya hanleyi; assembly: GCA_036873755.1. Lineage (NCBI taxonomy): Eukaryota > Metazoa > Mollusca > Polyplacophora > Lepidopleurida > Hanleyidae > Hanleya > Hanleya hanleyi. The sequence continues at coordinate 8,952 of JAVTVY010039191.1, read as the reverse complement.
GTGAGGTATTTCCATACAATGCAGCTACATCATGTTGTGCAGACTGTGCTGGTTCCACTGCTACGTCACGTATCGCAGCGCCCCCAGGGGGAGGTAATCATGTGCGGATCAAAATTTCGTAAATAATACTGCTTTACATTTTTTAGTTTTTAACTTCATTAGGCTTAAGCAAATGTTTTAAAACTGAAATGAAGTTAATATACACATTATTTCTCCAATCTTACTGCAAATATCAAATGATGTAGACGAACCTTTGCATTTCACCTTGAAAGTATTTAGTTTAATGTGTTTACATTAGAGTAGAATGGCGCCAGAATCATCCATTGTTAACTTGTTGGTTTGACATCTTATTCTCCAATGCACTGATATTTCAGGATCAAAGAACTGTATACCAATCTGAATGTAAATAAATATTGAACATTTTACCACTGACTTTTCTTTTGTATAAACTAACATTTCCGCTTATTTTCCGCACCGCTCTATTCAGGTATTTCATGTTTCCAGCCTGTTTCCGTTCTGTTTCTATTGCGGAAACCAACAGAGTGTTACAGTTTCCAACCAGTTTCAATCCTGTTTCCGGCCCACTTTCGACATGATTTCCGCTGCAGAATCTTGGCGGAAACAGCTTGGGAACTGTAACTATTCCGCACCTCCGGAATCCTGGGTTCCGCTCGGTTTCCGCTTGGCATGCTCCATGGTTTCCGCCCAGTTTCTGTCCAGTTTACAATTTGGAAACTTAGTCGGAAACTAGGCGGACACGGTCTGTTTCCAACCTGTTTCCGCTTATTTTCCGCACAGCTCTATTTGGATATTTCATATTTCCAGCCCGTTTCCGCGCTGTTTCCAGTGCGGAAACCAGTGTTACAGTTTCCAACCGGTTTCAATCCTGTTTCCGGCCCAGATTCCGCATAATTTCCGCTACGGAATCTTGGCGGAAACAGCTTGGAAACTGTAACACGTCCACTATTCCGCACCTCCGGAATCCTGGGTTCCGCTCAGTTTCCGCTTGGGGTGCTCCATGGTTTCCGCCCAGTTTCTGTCCAGTTTACAATTTGGAAACTTAGTCGGAAACTAGGCGGAAACTGGTTGGAAACCTTTTAAGCACGGTCTGTTTCCAACCTGTTTCCGCTCAGTTTCTGCTTGGCATGCTCCATGGTTTCCGTGCAGTTTCCGCCCAGTTTCTGTCCAGTTTACAATTTGGAAACTTAGTCGGAAACTAGGCGGAAACTGGTTGGAAACCTTTCAAGCACGGTCTGTTTCCAACCCGTTTCCGCTTATTTTCCGCACAGCTCTATTTGGATATTACATATTTCCAGCCTGTTTCCGCACTGTTTCCAGTGCGGAAACCAGCAGAGTGTTACAGTTTCCAACCGGTTTCAATCCTGTTTCCGGCCCAGATTCCGCATAATTTCCGCTGCGGAATCTTGGCGGAAACAGCTTGGAAACTGTAACACGTCCACTATTCCGCACCTCCGGAATCCTGGGTTCCGTTCAGTTTCCGCTTGGCATGCTCCATGGTTTCCGCCCAGTTTCTGTCTTGTTTCTGTCCAGTTTACAATTTGGAAACTTAGTCGGAAAGTAGGCGGAAACTGGTTGGAAACCTTTTAAGGACGGTCTGTTTCCAACCTGTTTCCGCTTATTTTCCGCACAGCTGTATTTGGATTTTTCATATTTCCAGCCAGTTTCCGCGCTGTTTCCAGTGCGGAAACCAGCAGAGTGTTACAGTTTCCAACCGGTTTCAATCCTGTTTCCGGCCCAGATTCCGCATAATTTCCGCTGCGGAATCTTGGCGGAAACAGCTTGGAAAGTGTAACACGTTCACTATTCCGCACCTCCGGAATCCTGGGTTCCGCTCAGTTTCCGCTTGGGGTGCTCCATGGTTTCCGTGCAGTTTCCATCTTGTATCTGTCCAGTTTACAATTTGGAAACTATGCGGAAACTGAGCGGAAACTGGATGGAATCCGGTTGTTTCCACCCAGTTTCCGCCCTGTTTCCGAATTCGGAAACTGGCACATTTCACCCAGTGCTTGCTATAGGTCCTCTGTCAGCCGTATTGGCCTTGCTATAGGTCCTCTGTCAGCCGTATTGGCCTTGCTATAGGTCCTCTGTCAGCCGTATTGGCCTTGCTATAGGTCCTCTGTCAGCCGTATTGGCCTTGCTATAGGTCCTCTGTCAGCCGTATTGGCCTTGCTATAGGTCCTCTGTCAGCCGTATTGGCCTTGCTATAGGTCCTCTGTCAGCCGTATTGGCCGTGCTATAGGTCCTCTGTCAGCCGTATTGGCCTTGCTATAGGTCCTCTGTCAGCCGTATTGGCCTTGCTATAATTCCTCTGTCAGCCATATTGGCCTTGCTATAGTTCCTCTGTCAGCCGTATTGGCCCTGGCCAATTTTCTTGTTTGTGTTCTGTCTTGTGTCCTAAATTTAGCAATTAATACCCAAACATTTATGTTCGGTGTTGCATTGTATTGACCAACATTATCAGTAACATTTTACCAACATTATCTTTGTGTTGGGCTGACTGAAATGTTACAGCAACAAGGATGATAGAACAACAACAACAACACGTTTTTTCATATAGTTTATTTTCCCCTCCATCATAACATACCCACGCTGGGGGAGCCGCATTGGGTAGATTTACAATTCAAGAAATCTCTTGTTCAATCAGAAGTCGCCGTTTCAGAAAGTTCCATCTTTGCTCGGTGTGACCCAATATGATTCTTACTCATTCATTCATCCGTCTGAACAAACGTGTTGTTGTTGTTGTTCTCTCATCCTTGTTGTTGTTGTTTTTCTCTCATCTGTCTGTATCATGGCGTCAAGGCGTTATGCTAGGGCGTTAAGGCGTAAAGATACGTCGTTAAGTCGTTGAGACAGGCGTTAAGGCGTAACGACGTGCCGTGACGGGTGACAGCCATTCGAGAGCTTCACACTGATACCCCACACGGTCCATTTGATCAGGGATGGTCAACCACTCAACAAACCTCCACGAATCCCCAAAATGCCTGCTTTCTATACTACGACCAGAGTGCCCATGCGCAAAATGTTGAAAACGGACGATACATTAGTCCAGTTGGATCCGACTCACTCTCTCACTCACCTTCGTTAGTGCGTCCATGCGTTAAGACGGGCGTTGGGAACGCTTCACGGGCGTTGTGTACGCTTCACTCACTCACTCACTCACACTCACACTCACACTCACTCACTCGCTCACTCACTCACTCACACTCACTCACTCACTCACCCACACACGCGCATACACTCACACTCACAGGTAACTCTACCAGGTAGTTGGATGGAAAAAATAGGCCGTTATCTACTCCAAATGCACTCCATCGCACCTCCGAAACTCCCGCTTTCGCTACTACTCTCACTGATGACGTCACCAGTGACGTCACAGGTGACGTAGACATCCCTTCATGTCGTGATCTACACCCCGAGAGCTACAAAATAACACTTCGCTAGACACATTCGGATCAATAGTGGTCCATATCTGCCTCAAAATGTCTATTTCCATACCACGGCCTGCCTGCGCATGCGCAGAATGACGATATTCCTAGCACCCATCCAGCCAGGCGGATGCGCCCTCACGTATGCATCACATTGATAGCTCATACGACTCAATCAGACCATTAGTAGCCCACCTAGACCCCAAAACGTTCCTTCCAATGCACTTTTACCGCAATTCCCTATCTGCGTATGCGCAGAATGTCAAAAACGGTCGCCACACTAGTCTAGGCGGATGCCCCCTCACCTAGGTTTCACATGGATATCTCATACGACTCCATCGGCCCATTAGGAGCTCCCCTAGATCCCAAAACGTCTATTTCCATACACTTTGTCTACTGCCCATGCGCAGAATGACGATATTCCAACCCCACAACCAACCCGTCGTATGCTCCTTCACGAATGCTTCACATGGATACCTCATACGACTCCATAGGACCAATAGTGACCCACCTAGATCACAAAACGTCTATTTCCATACCCATTTCCCATAATTCCCTGTTTGCGCATGCGCAGAATGTTGAACACGGCCGAGACACTAGTCCAGGCGGATGCCCCCAGACAAAGGCTTCACATTGATACCTCATACGACTCCATCGGCCCATTAGGGGCTCCCCTAGATCCCAAAACGTATATTTCCAAACACTTTGTCTACTGCGCATGCGCAGAATGATGATATTCCAACGCCACACCCACCCCGTCGGATGCTCCTTCACGAATGCTTCACACGGATACCTGATACGACTCCATAGGACCACTAGTGACCCACCTAGACCCCAAAACGTCTATTTCCATACCCTTTCCTCACAATTCCCTGTTTGCGCATGCGCAGAATGTTGACAACGGCCGAGACACTAGTCCAGGCGGATGCCCCCTCACCTATGCTTCACATTGATACCTCATACGACTCCATCGGCCCATAAGGGGCTCCCCTAGGCCCCAAAACGTCTATTTCCATATCCTTTGTCCACCGCGCATGCGCAGATGACGATATTTCAACCCCACATCCAGCCCATCAGATGCCTCTTCACGAATGCTTCACATTGATACTTCATACGACCCGATTGGACCATCCATACCCCATACAGGCGTATTTCCCGTATAGATTTAATAAGCAAATGTTCGAATCAGGGACGATAACCCGGAATTTGACAAAATCATAAAAGTGCATCAAGAATTACCTCCCTTTTGCGGGAGAACTCTTGAGCTGGTGCCTCCCCCAGTCGGATCCTTCACGGGAATCAAGAGTTACCTCCCTGGAAAAGGGGAGGTTTTTAAACCTACCAGTCCGCCCCTTCCTAACTTTTTACACTATCTCCGAAACTACAGACAATTCATATCTGTCACCCAAAGACCAACCTATCATATTGGGATTGTTTAGATCCTATTTGCATAACCCTCCAACTGCAGGATCATGAATAAATTCAAAATGGCGGCCTTGAGGGTGTGACTTTAAAGTCATGTTTTCCTCGCTTTTTTTCAAAATATTCCATTTTTTTCCTCATAAAAGTGCCCAAAATCATTTTATTTCACATTGGATAATTTTTTCACAATTTGTTATGCACTATTATAGGTCAAAAAGTATTGATACAAATATAGGAAAATCTGATCGATAAATTGACCCGAAAATGCTTTTTTTTAAATATGACATCCTTCATAAGAGCGACCATCTTGGATTTTTTTTTCAGATTTTTTTTTACATTCTCTGGTAGAGCTTGACCCCAGGATATATTGTGCGACGAAAACATCATATTTCTGGTACCCCACATGACCGCCTTGAACATAAAGAAATAAAGACCAGTCAACAGTTGAGCTAATTGTTAACAACCAAATAAAAGCAAACCTATACAAGTTTCACTATTTCATGCCGAAATGATAAAATGATGATAATTCCATCTGCTACTATTTCACCTTCCAGATTCCAGATTTTTGTTTAAAGGCCTTCCTGATGTGTGAAGATATTACAGTTTGATGAGTGTCTTTCAAAATTGTGGAGGTTCTTTCCGATTGATGGTCTCCCAGAAACGTGACAAAGTTTTTGATTCGTCATGGTCTTTAGAATAAATTAACGTCTTCAAGATTTGTGAAGATCTTTCAGGGTTTTCTGATTTACGCAGATGTTTCAGATTTCTGAAGTTTTCCCGGATTTGTGACTGAAAGACTTAAAGATTTGTGAAAGTCTTCCAGATCCATTCCTTTCTAATTCTTTTATTTTATGTTTTAGGTGTCGGCTTCATCTCTGACTGTCGGTATGAAGGGCCTACGTCTGACGATGATGTTTGGTAAAAGACTTGCAGTTACAATCATGCTAGTTGGTGTGCCTTGTTTAATCTATATTACACAACGGGACATCTGCCCTTACCAAGACTGGCACGCCATTTCCAATTTACCATTATCCGAACGGATGAGAATCCCCAGTTCTCACTACATTGATCTCCATCCGCATCATGTGACGACAAAAAGCAGGTCGAACAAAGGGAGAAAACTCATCCTGCTGTGGACGAATTACCACACAATACCATCCTGGCTGAAAACCGACGTGTTCCGGGGCTGTCCGGTTTCTACATGCGAGACAACCGATGACAAGAAGAGACTGGAAGAGAGTGATGTTCTCCTATTCCATCCAAGGAATATCCTCAATACGCCGATGCCCGAGAGTAGATTGTCGCACCAAAGATGGACCATATTTACACTCGAGCCGCCTTATTTTAATGCAATCAACATGGCGGAATTTGGCGGAGTATTTAACTGGACGGTCACTTATCGAAGAGACTCAGATTTCGTACATTCATATGGGAAGTTCCTTCCGAGAACCGGAAGTGACATAAGTGATGATGGTTCCTATGAGAATGTGCTGAAACATGTGAAAATGAAAACCAAGCTCGTAGCTGCTAGAATTTCCAACTGTAAAGCGAAGACCAAACGTCTGGAATATGTCCGTGAACTTCAGAACTATTTGACTCCAAATGTGGATTTCTACGGGAATTGTGGAGATATCACTTGTCCTCGGATTTCCAAATGTGATAATCTTATGAATGATTACAAGTTCTATTTGTCCTTTGAAAATGGTCTTTGTCGAGATTACGTCACGGAGAAATTTTGGAATACTTTATCGATATGGCATTCAGTGCCCATCGTTATGGGAGGCGCCGGACCGGAAGACTACAAGCTAGTGGCGCCACCCAGGTCATATATAAACACAGCGGATTTTACGTCGGTGAGAGACCTAGCTGATTATTTAACCTTACTAGATAGGAACGAATCGCTTTATATGCAATATCATGAGTGGCGGAAATATTTCTTCGTTCCAAGAACCACTTATTTTGACCATACATGGACCGCGCTCACAGCCAACAAGGCATGGTGTGATATGTGTGCAGCACTTCATAACACGTCACTTCCGTCGCAGACTTACAGAGATTTAAGTGGATGGTATCTTCGAGATAACTGCGAGTACAACGATGAGCATATATTTTGTCCTGACTGGAACGTGTGTTGTGTTAAAAATCCGAAAACTGGAAGAATTGCGCAGTTGTGATCTATTTACAAGAAACAAACTTGCCGGGTTCGTACGAGTCCTGGATTTCCTTGAATCCGGAGAAAAGAAATCCCAGGACCTGGAAATCCTTGAATTCGGACAGTATTTGTAAAGAGTCCTGGAAAAGCCCTTGGATTGTATTGTCCTCTCTCCCCCCAAACTATCTGTCACAATTAATTACTGGAATTTCTTTCTAGCAAACTGAATTTATTCTTCGATCTAGTCAGATCTGTATGAAACGTGATAGTTGAAATACATATTTTAATGCCATCGATATCAGCAGGCGTGGTTGGGATCACAAACATATAAACAAACCACGGAAATCGCCAGATTTCAAACTATAGGCTGTTGCAAATATAAAACTAGCGTCATTACACTGCTCTCTGTTTTACAAGATTTTGAGACCCATCCAAATACATCAATTTCAAAGCAATGTGAGTTAACAAGCAAAATAAAGTCTTATAAATCCAGTCGTTTTGGAGCGTTAATCTTCCAAAACGAGTCTCTTTGGTTTCCTCAAATAGGCTTGACAAGTCGTGCCACTGTGGCCCCAACTTGCTACAATGTACCTCTAGATGCAGTCTTGACTCTTGGCCTGGAACCTCTCTGGAGTTTTGCCGTCACTGATTCATTTGTAGGGGTCACAGTGTCACCACTGTGCCTCTGTGGCTCCTTTAATGTACAGGGGTCCCGTTCCACTACGGCTGATCTCTGTACGGCGTCTGTTCCATCAGTATTGTCGGTAGAGTGAGAATTTGTTCTTCCGCTGTGGCTCCGGCGATGCACAAGATATCTCCGTAGTCTCATCTGTTCGAGGTTCAGGGCATGTTTGCTCCTGCTTTTCGGTTCCATGAACCTCTTTTCCCTTCCTTGCTACCCAATATGGGATGTGCTCGGTATTGCATTTCTTCAGTCTGTCATGGTGAAACACCTTAGAAATCCTCTTGTCGGAAACTAAGTACAGAAAGGGCCCTAATCTCTTTATCACAACAGAAGAACCTTTCCATCGAGGTTGGATCTTTGGGCAGCGAGGCTTGGTCTTATCTGTGTGCCGAACATATACCAAATCACCCAAGTTAAATGCTCGATGATTGAGCTTGAGGTCAAACAAGCTCGTCTGTTAACATCTTCCAAAAGCCCCAAATTTGGCCCATATGTCGCCCATACCATACTTTTTCGATTTTTGACGGGCGCCCCCTAGGGCCGCCATATTCGGCGAAATTCAATATGGTCGCCACCCGGGTTAGAGGTCAATCGTATTTAAAAACTAAAAGGGCTAGAAATATGAATAATAGCACTTTTTAGTAGTTTTTGGGGTCGGAGAATCTGATTGTGATATTATTTCAACGATTTGAGGTCAATGTCACCCTTTGGGGACAAATTCGCCATTATCAGTGGTTTGGGGGCAAGATATATAAACTGCCTCATTCTATTGGTTTCCAGGGTTGAGTAACCCGAATCTGGCCTTATTTTGGCGATTCGGGGCAATATTTCATTTGAGAGTCGCGATAGAGGTCATCCGAACCAGAGATCAATTGTAGGTATAACACCAAAACAACCACAAATAATACCATAGAGGTTTGTGGCATTCTCCGAATCTGATCTTATTTTGAAGATTTGAGGTCACCCCATTTTGGGGTCAAAGATCAACAGTTACCACTAAGAACAATCGAACGAAGATTATTCAGGAACAAATTATATTAAAATACTTCGGAAATGACATCTGCTGACAAAATGCTATAACTATGCCGCTACGCCGTTATGTGTATTTAAATGTTCGAAATACAATACAAAGACCGCTTTAGCAACAATATACCAATGAGTATTAGTACCTATAACTTCTGGCTAGCGCTTTCAAGAAACTGTGAAGTCGGGTCGCACCCAGTAAGGCTGTGGAAGAGGGGTAGTGC
>JAVTVY010039190.1:0-17024 GCA_036873755.1 Hanleya hanleyi | reverse complement strand
GCGTTCAAGCATTCTCTATACTCGATCATATATGAATAACTAGCTCGATGTGATTATCTTGGATGTTAAGGGATGGAAATAGTATCACGCTCGTCTCATTTCGATACTAAAGTCTCGCCATCTATCACCGGATCCGCTAAGCTACATACGATGCTGAAGAAGCGTGAGCATACCCTTGTCTGAACTGAATCAGTGGCTTATTGATCAAGACGTCTATAGTCTTCAAGACGTCTGTAGTCTTCAAAAAACCCTTTCGTTATACATTCAAGAGAACCAGAGTTATGAGTACTGACATCGATACTTTATGGGAAAACCACCTCGCTGGGGGTATGGATAATGGAGCCTGCGAAATGGAGCATGCGCTGTGGGGAGGATGTTTATGGGATACAGATCTAGATGATCGAATAGAGCTAAATACAAGGATGGAATCCACTTATTGCTCATAGATATCGATATCTTCTCCAGATACTTATGGATATTACTTCTACAGAACAAATCTCATCAATCCGTTATAGAGGGATTGGAGAAAATTTCAAAGAAGGGAGAGAAGAAACACTTATCCGCGTCACGCAAAATGAAAAGAAAGCTAATTACGCCGAAAGAGTTATCAGGGCTGCCAAGAATGTAATGTATATATACTTTACTCACAAAGAAACAGATCGTTGTAAAGAGATTTTGCAAGACATTGTACACGATTACAATCATCGCCCTTACAGATCCCTGAATCGGAGTGCCCCAATAGAAGTGAGCAAAGAGAATGAATCGTTGGTGTGGAAGGAGTTATACGTAGATACGTTGAGGAAACATCAGAAGAAACGACAGAAGATGAATGTAGCAAAACGTCCATATAAGTTTCACCCAGGCGATACTGTGAGAATTTCAAATGCTACATATGTATTCCAAAGGGTTCCTCAAGCGAAGTGGACGAAGGAATTGTTTAAAGTCCATCATAGGATTCGAAGGACTGGGATAAATATATACGGTACACACTAGTCGACTGCATGGACGAGTCTACGTAAGGAAGCGTCTATGAAAAAAACTACAAAGGGTACAAAAGGACTTGGATGCACTATGGCATATTGGAAAGATATTAAAAACACGCAATCGTAGAGGCGGGATAGAAACATATTTAGGGTGGCCTATAAAATTCACGAGTTGGATTCCACAGGAGGACATCGAGGATATAAGGTGTGTAGAGTATCGCTTTTGCATTGTATACTATGACTGCCTCGATTGGACCAGCGCATTTTTATGGAAACCGTGGAATGCATTAAATCGTAACTACAACAATCGTTAGCGATGCTGATACGTGGATCAAATTATGTGGGGGCCCTCGGTGGCCGAGTGGTCTAAGGCGCTTCGCTGGTGACCGCTAGCCTCACACCGCTGAACCGGCACGGGTTCTAGCCCAGCTGGTCCATGTGTGAAAGTCTGTCAGTTACTTGCCGAGGGGCGGTGGTTCTCTCCGGGTACTCCGGCTTCCTCCACCAACCAAACTGACTGTCACCATATGAGTAAAACAAACTTGAGTGTGACATTAAGCCAAATTCCCTCCCTCAAATTATGTGTAGATCAGGCCAGAGCTTTGTTGAGGCAAGAAGCGCGGCAGGAAGGACAAGTTTAACCTTCATCCCAGAATACCGATAGGAGAAATTCTACTGTTGATCCATATGTCGAGGTTAAAATGGCGACAATGACTTCAATATCACCGACCCAAGAAGTTGTAGAGCGTGCTAAAGGGAAACTCGATAGGCAGCGTCAGACATCTAGCAACCTAGTACTGCCTACATCCACAAAAGAACACCAAAACATTCTTCCTTAACTTCCGCTTCAAAGCATTCAAAGAAGTGCAGTTGGTAATGGATGAGACTATATTCTACCGTCAGCTCAGTAGTATATATAACGTAAATTGGCGAAATAGCGCCTCACTGCGCATGCGCAGAACCTTGTGTGACGTCATAAGTGTGCGCAGAAAAAAAAAATGGGGCGGTATTGGGGTGGTGTGCGCATGCGTGATGTGTGGGAGGTGGGTACAAGATGGCCGCCAGTGGAAGATGTGGGAGGTGGGTACAAGATGGCCGCCAGTGTCAGTGAGTGCAACATGTGGGAGGTGGGTACAAGATGGCCGCCAGTGTCAGTGAGTGCAACATGTGGGAGGTGGGTACAAGATGGCCGCGAGTGTCATGATGTGGGAGGTGGGTACAAGATGGCCGCCAGTGGAAGATGTGGGAGGTGGGTACAAGATGGCCGCCAGTGTGAGTGAGATGTGGGAGGTGGGTACAAGATGGCCGCCAGTGGAAGATGTGGGAGGTGGGTACAAGATGGCCGCCAGTGTGAGTGAGATGTGGGAGGTGGGTACAAGATGGCCGCCAGTGGAAGATGTGGGAGGTGGGTACAAGATGGCCGCCAGTGTCATGATGTGGGAGGTGGGTACAAGATGGCCGCCAGTGTGAGTGAGATGTGGGAGGTGGGTACAAGATGGCCGCCAGTGGAAGATGTGGGAGGGGGGTACAAGATGGCCGCCAGTGTCATGATGTGGGAGGTGGGTACAAGATGGCCGCGAGTAGTAAAATGTATAAAAGGAGTTGATTTTTAGGGAAAGGGTGTATTCAATCTGACTTACCTGACCTGACTTGATCAGCCAGCCAGCCAGCCAGCCCTCCTACCTGCCTAGCCGCTTGTATGAGACGAAAAGCATGAGACGTGGAGAAGATTTTCCCTTTGACCCAGCAGTACCTCCGGTTGAAGTCTTGCCTGAAGATGAGCGTGTCAGGGACATTTATCAACGTCACTGGGCTACCATACGCCATTGTTTCCACCGTGACCGTCGTCTATTGGACTTGTATAATTTTCGGTTGGAGGACCTCACGTATCTTCCTATTTACGCCGAGAACATTTTTAAAGATCAGGTCACTGCCTTCAAATTGAATGTGACATTTGGGTATATCTTACGGCACAAAAAGACGGACCAGCTGCGGTATTTCTATCCGAGTAATAATTCGTATGTGTTTGACCAGCCATTCACCATCACGGATCACATTTCTCTGGAGCCACTCATCGACAAATTGACTACGTTGGATCCATTGGAATGGGCTCGGTTGCAACGCCCCAATACCCAATGGTTGGTGCAAATGGTGACTAACGTCACATTTTTCGTCACTAAAATGAGAGATCATCCTATCGGTGCTCCTGTACTACTGCCTCCGTGGTTGCTTCATCGACACGGCCTGTATCCATTAACAGTAGGGGTGAAGGGGCCCTACAAAGACCGCAAATGTCTGTTTCGGTGTTTGGCCGTGCATGTGGACGAGTGTTACTCCCGGAGTTGTGACACAGTGGCCGATGGCTATTGGGAAGAATATTTAGAGCAGCAAGACATGGATAAGCGGCACTTCCGAGGTGTCCCCTTCAAGCATTTGGATGACGTGGAGTCCCTGTTTCATATTAATATCTTTGTCTATCGATTACGACGGGAGGATGACGATACATTTGTGGCTGAATTGGTTCGGCGATCCACAGAACGGTATGCTGCTACGATGAAAGTCAATGTGTTCGACCACAATGGCATGAGTCATTTTTCGCTGATCCACAATATGAGCCAGTACGCTCAGTCTTTCAGTTGTGCCCAATGCCACCGGGTGTTTAAACACTCTCACGACTTACATCGCCACGAGAAAATCTGTGACAACAGTGTCAAGCGAGTCTATCCGGGTGGAGTGTATCATAATGCACCTACTATTTTCGAGGAACGGGCCGATGAGGGTGTGAAGATACCGGAAGAGGACCGTTATTTCCCCTACCGGGCGTGCTATGACTTTGAAGCAATTTTGGAGCCCATGGACCTGTTTTCACCCAAAACACAGTGGACGCAGCGCCATATTCCTCTGAGTGTCAGTATTTCCAGCAACGTGCCTGGCTATGACGCTGCTCCGGTGTGTTTCGTGTCCACGGGGAACTCCCATGAGTTGATTACCCGCATGATGGAGTATTTAGAGCAAGTCAGTGCGGCTAGTACGGCATTGTTGGTGGTGAAGTTTCAGCACGTCCTGGAACAACTGGACGACCGCATTCCTGTACCGGGTGTAGCGTTCAGCGATGATGAAGAATCCGAGTCCGAGTCGGAGTCCCTGCAGTCGCAGCCTCTGCAGGCGCGGGATGTCCCTTTACCGAAACCGTATGCGGAGAAATTGAAGTTACGGTTCGTGCAGTACCTGACTCAGTTACCGGTGCTCGGCTTTAATTCGGGACGCTATGATTTGAACATGGTGAAGGAATTTCTCTACCCTTACTTGGCCCAGTCCGATACCCTCAAGTCGGTGATCAAGAAGATCAATAATCATATGGCCCTCACTACTACGTCACTGCATTTCCTGGACGTGCGCAACTACCTAGCTCCTAATTGTAGCTATGATCAGTGGGTCAAGGCCTATAACTGTGCATAAACCAAAGGGAGGTTCCCTTACACGTATATATCATCGCTCGACCGTTTGCAGGAAACACAGTTGCCATCTCGGCACGCCTTCTTTGATGATTTGAAGCAAGTGGAATGTCCGGAAGACACGTACCGTGAACTACAGCAGGTATGGAACGATGAACATATGCAGACCTTGGAAGATTTCCTCATATGGTACAACAACCTAGATGTGGTTCCTTTCCTAGAGGCGGTCGAGAAAATGGTGCAACTTTTTCAACGCCAAATGCACGTGGACATCTTTAAAGAGTGCTTAAGTTTACCGGGGCTGGCCCTTCGCCATTTGTTTCAAGAGTGTTCCACTTACTTCTCGCTGGTACAACAGAAAGATGCGGACATGCATAATTGTCTAAAAGATAACATTGTGGGCGGGCCCAGTCTTATTTTTCACCGCTACCACGAGAAGGATGTCACTACTCTCCCCAGTGGAAAACCCGTTGCTAAAATCATTGGATTCGATGCCAATGCTCTGTACCTGTGGTCGTTGGCCCAACCTATGCCCAGTGGTCATTATACACGTTGGTTGGCGGAAGGGCGTCATTTTACACCCCAACGGTTGCCTCACAAACATCTTGCCGACCAGTGGTTGGAGTGGGAAGCCTATCGACGGGGTATTTATATACGACACCAGACCAACGCCACTGAGAAGCGGATAGGCGATCGGCGGCTCCCCGTCGATGGGTTTGCCCATGTACAAGGAACACCCACTGTTTTCCAGTTTTATGGCTGTTACTGGCACGGCCACGAATGTCATTTCAGCGCAGGTCGTTTTAATGAGCGACGCGGGAAAACACCATTAGAATTACGGGAGGAAGTAGTGGCCAACGGAGATTATGTGAAAGAGCGAGGATACCATTTGATTGAAATGTGGGAGTGTGAATTTCACACCATGTGCCAGGCCTGCCCCCATTTACAACGGTTCCTAAAAGAGCGTGAGTACCCGTTGAGTCGTCGGCGACTGCTGAGTCTGCCACAGATGTTGGACGCCATTCGTTCGGGGCAGCTCTACGGCTTTGTAGAATGCGACCTGCATGTTCCCGACACTCCCAAGCCCCTCTTCGCCCAGTGTCCGCCTATCTTCAAGAATACGCTGGTGGGTCGGGATGATATTGGGGAGACCATGCGCACCTACGCAGAGCAACACGAGTGTTTACCTCAACCACGCCGCATGTTGATTGGAAGTATGTGGGCGCACAAAATATTGCTGGGCACCCCCTTACTGCAGTGGTACATGAAGCACGGTTTGGAAATTACTCAAATCTATCAGGTGATACAGTACGTCCCCGAGGCTTGTTTTGCGGAGAATGCCGAGCTCGTCACGGCGGCCCGTCGTCAAGGTGATGAATACCCGAGTCAGGCCATCATGGCTGAATGTTGGAAACTCACTGGCAATGGTTATTATGGAAAAACGGTAACCAATCAGGATAAGCACGTCAATGTGAACATTTGCACGACTACCCAAGCCCGCAAAAAAGTCAATTCTCCACTGTTTCGGTCCGTGGAGGTCATCGATGACGACACCTATGAAGTCACTTCAGCCAAGAAGACTATCCGGTATAATTTACCCCTGCAGATTGGATGTATGGTCTATCAGGTGGCCAAGCTGAGGATGTTGCAGTTTCTCTACGACTTCATGGGTGCCTATTTTAATCCCTCAGACTGGCAGTTGATGGAGATGGACACAGATTCGGCCTACATGGCCGTCTCCAACGCCGATTGGGAGTCCCTGGTGAAACCCGAGTTACGGGAACAATATGAAGCGGATCGGGACCTGTGGCTACCTCGACGCGACCACTACACCTACGACAAGCGGACGCCGGGGCTCTTCAAGCTGGAGTGGAGCGGAGATGCCATGATCGCCCTGTCGTCCAAGACCTACTATTGTTACGGAGGAGATGGAAACAACAAGTTTAGTTGTAAAGGCGTCAACCGACGTGACCCTGCCATCGACAAAGCTCTCTACCTGGGCGTATTGCAGAGCCAGGCCAGTGCCAGTGGGACCAACCGAGGATTCCGGATGGTGGACCACCAGATGCGGACCTATATCCAGCAACGAGACGCCTTTACTTTCTTTTATCCGAAACGGAAAGTATTGGCCGACGGTGTGAGCACTACCTACTTGGACTTGTAAAATGTGGAACACTAATAACTGTGGAGTCACGAGTTATAAAACTGTAAAAGTCAGGATGGCCGAGTGGTCTAAGGCGCCGGTATTAAGTGCCGGTGGGGTGATACCCTGCGTAGGTTCAAATCCTACTCCTGACAAAACTTTTTTTTTTTTTTTTTTTGTATATACTACTACTATTCTATGTGTGTACATACCTCTACTATTTGTACCCTGTATTCTATATTTGTATATATCCTTGCTTGTTGACTTAAATAAAAAAAAGAAAGTCAAAACCCATCATTGTGTTTTTCATCATCATTTTCATTGTCCCATTGGACATTGGACCGTCTGACCTGGAGGTCACCCTTTGACCTTTTGACCCGCGTCCGCGCGCGCGCGCGCACTACCGGGAATGACGCGCACTTCCGGAGAACGCGCGCGCGCTGCGGCCGGGGCGGGGCGGGAAAAGGTGCCGGAGGTTGAACATACGGATGTGTAAGGGGAAACATTAGGAACTCTTCTATGTTTGGAGGTAATTTCAGTGAAAAACCCGGAAGTGACGTCACAACCCCACGTGACCTGCGCAACAGAATGGATACGACACCCTAGTGTAACTCCCTCACCTAGGCTTGACATGGATACCTCACTAGCTTCAATAAACTTTCATACCCTTCGGCCACCGCGTATGCGCAGAATGACGCTATTTCAAATCCGCTAGTCCAGGCAGATGCCCCTTCACCTAAGCTTCACTTTGATACCTCACTCGATCTCATTGCACCAGTAGTAACTCCCCTAGCTCCCAACACGGCTATTTCCATACCCTTGGGCCACCGCGCATGCGTAGAATGACGCTATTTCAAATCCGCTAGTCCAGTCTATCAGATGCTCCTTCACGTCACCTTCACTTTGATACCTCACTCGACCCCATTGGACCATTATTGGCTTCGCTAGCTCCAAACCGGCTATTTTCATACCCTCGGGCCACCGCGCATGCGCAGAATGCTGATAGTTCAACCCACACCAGTCCATCAGATGGCCCTTCATCTCACCTTCACATTGATACCTCACTCGGCTCCATCGGGCCACTAGGGGCGCCCCTAACGCCAAAAGGCTATTTTTAAGATAAACATCAAAATCTGGTGTACGAAGATTTTTTTTATTTTAGAGGTAGTGGGTCGAGTGAGGTATCATATTGAAGCTGACGTGAAATGCTTCACACTGATACCTCACTCGACCCCATTGCACCACTAGGGGCGCCTCTAACCCAAAAAAGGATATTTTGAAGATTACGCATGCGCAGAATGCTGATAGTTCAACCCACACCCAGTCTATCAGATGCGCCTTCACGTCACCTTCAATTTGATACCTCACTCGAACCGATTGCACCATTAGGGACGCCTCTAACCTCAAAAAGGTTATTTTTGAAGATTGATATTTTTCATATTATCTTCGCGCATGCGCAGAATTACCCTAATTCAAGCCCACACCCAGTCTATCAGATGCCCCTTCACGTCACCTTCAATTTAATACCTCACTCGACCCGATTGGTCCATTAGGGACGCCTCTAACCTCAAAAAGGCTATTTTGATGTTTTGATGTTTTTCATCTCAAACATCAAAACATCAAAATAGGCTTTTTTGGGGTTAGAGGCGCCCCTAGTGGTCCAATGGGGTCGAGTGAGGTATCAAATTGAAGGTGACGTGAAGGAGCATCTGATAGACTGGGTGTGGGTTGAACTATCAGCATTCTGCGCATGCGTAATCTTCAAAATATCCTTTTTTGGGTTAGAGGCGCCCCTAGTGGTGCAATGGGGGCGAGTGAGGTATCAATGTGAAGCATTTCACGTCAGCTTCAATATGATACCTCACTCGACCCTCTACCTCAAAATAAAATTTTTGTTTACAGTTCAAAACAACTTTCCCATCCGAAGGACGGGTTTTACTTCACATTTTTTTGTTTTGTTTTGAAAATTTTTTTTTTTGAAATGTACAAACTTTTACGTGAAGACAATATTCTTTATATATGTGTACTTCCTATTTCCCGCAGGAATTTATGGAATATTAATTCTTTCCGCAATGAACTTACAATTTTACTGGCAATGAAATTCTCCGTGTCAATTTGAGGTGGATATGAAAACGTACTGACTCACACGTGCAATGGCAACAATTCGCTACAGTGTAATGAAATGTGTTCATTTTTTAGGCGCCCGTGGTTTTATTAATATGCACACACATATGCTTTTCTAATAGTTCATTGGCTGAACCGCGAGGCGGGGGAAAAAATATTAAACTAATTTCGTCTCGCGCGGAGTGTGTACGGTGAATGCAAGCCAAACAGCTCAGCATGTTATTTTGACTCGATTCATACGCTTGACTCTTCAAAATGGACTTGAAGAAGACGTTATGCGGGAACTGAAATCAATTTCTTGAAACTTTTGCTCACCGTGTGCGCTGAAACAACAACAACAGAGCTGACAGACAATTGAGGCCGTTAGCTCAGCTGATATCTCTCGTGTGCGCCGGTTTATATATCGAAGGAAATATGTGAATTTCGATTAGCATACAAATGCATGGTGTGTTATATCCCACCTAGGAAAAAACAGCCACAGATATGCATTATACATCCGGGAGTATGGGAGATATGGTATACATCTGGACTAAACTTCTTTTATCAGGTAAGCTAGTACTATACTTGCGTTGAATCGCAACATAGTGACCAAACCATAACAGTTGACAGCTGTAAAAATAGATACCGTGGCATAAATTAGTTGTGTGTCCCAACTAATCTATTGAGAACGTTTTGTTTGATTTTGAGAAATATATATTGTTGTGTTCTG
The DNA here is from genome assembly GCA_036873755.1 of Hanleya hanleyi. NCBI lineage: Eukaryota > Metazoa > Mollusca > Polyplacophora > Lepidopleurida > Hanleyidae > Hanleya > Hanleya hanleyi. The sequence continues at coordinate 7,610 of JAVTVY010039190.1, read as the reverse complement.
AAACTTATGTCACTGGTAAAATGCAATTACTATAGTATTCATTCAAAATATTAGCAAACAACATTCTGTAGAACTATCTGTTTGAAACATTTTCTGTTTTGGGTGTCATTCTCTGGGTTAAATATTGGCGTCAGCCATTGTTGATTTGGATCAGTTCAATACTCGTAGGTTTGATAGGCATTCTTTTCCATTCATGGAATTTTTACAGTTCCACAGTGTCACAAAACAACAATAATGCCATGATGTCACAATAAGACGTTACAAAGACAATTTCTGCTGTATACAATGGTATAAGGCACCTGTATACAATGGTATAAGGCACCTGTATACAATGGTCAGATGTACCTGTATACAATGGTATAAGGCACCTGCATACAATGGTATAAGGCACCTGTATACAATGGTATAAGGCACCTGTATACAATGGTCAGATGTACCTGTATACAATGGTATAAGGCACCTGTATACAATGGTCAGATGTACCTGTATACAATGGTATAAGGCACCTGTATACAATGGTATAAGGCACATGTATGCAATGGTCAGATGTACCTGTATACAATGGTATAAGGCACCTGTATACAATGGTATAAGGCACCTGTATACAATGGTCAGATGTACCTGTATACAATGGTATAAGGCACCTGTATACAATGGTATAAGGCACCTGTATACAATGGTCAGATGTACCTGTATACCATGGTATAAGGCACCTGTATACAATGGTATAAGGCACCTGTATACAATGGTATAAGGCACCTGTATACAATGGTCAGATGTACCTGTATACAATGGTATAAGGCACCTGTATACAATGGTCAGATGTACCTGTAAAATTCTTGCACTCACTCACACTGGCGGCCATCTTGTACCCACCTCCCACATCTTCCACTCACTGGCGGCCATCTTGTACCCACCTCCCACATCTTCCACTCACTGGCGGCCATCTTGTACCCACCTCCCACATCATGACACTCGCGGCCATCTTGTACCCACCTCCCACATCTCACTCACACTGGCGGCCATCTTGTACCCACCTCCCACATCATGACACTCGCGGCCATCTTGTACCCACCTCCCACATCTCACTCACACTGGCGGCCATCTTGTACCCACCTCCCACATCATGACACTCGCGGCCATCTTGTACCCACCTCCCACATCTTGCACTCACACTGGCGGCCATCTTGTACCCACCTCCCACACATGACACTGGCGATCACACTCGCGGCCATCTTGTACCCACCTCCCACATCTCACTGACACTGGCGGCCATCTTGTACCCACCTCCCACATCTCACTCACACTGGCGGCCATCTTGTACCCACCTCCCACATCTTCCACTCACTGGCGGCCATCTTGTACCCACCTCCCACATCTTTCACTCACACTGGCGGCCATCTTGTACCCACCTCCCACATCTTCCACTCACTGGCGGCCATCTTGTACCCACCTCCCACATCTCACTCACACTGGCGGCCATCTTGTACCCACCTCCCACATCATGACACTGGCGGCCATCTTGTACCCACCTCCCACATCATGACACTCGCGGCCATCTTGTACCCACCTCCCACATCTTGCACTCACTCACACTCGCGGCCATCTTGTACCCACCTCCCACACATGACACTGGCGGCCATCTTGTACCCACCTCCCACACATCACGCATGCGCACACCGCCCCAATACCGCCCCAAAACCTACACTTATGACGTCACACAAGGTTCTGCGCATGCGCAGTGAGGCGCTATTACGCCAATTTAGCCTTTGTATACTACTAAGCACTATTCAAACGCGAATATATCTAAGACATACTTACTTGTAATGATTCCACCCGCGTTAGCATTGACTTTAGGGCCCATTGTGCATTCCAGGTATCTTGCGAAAAATCGGAAGTTATAGCCCATTTTGACAGCTGACACAAGAGAACTGAAGTTGCCAACCTTTATTAGCGCTGCAGTGGACGAAATGAATGCAACCTGCCCACTGGGAAACAAGTGAAACGTGACTGTATTTACACATGAATAACCCCAAACCACATTAAATGTACATGGAATACCATGAAACCTTTTACGTTTTAAGTCGATGCCCCAAACAATAATGTGCGAATAAAGTTTTAGTGACAAAACCAGTGGCAATGTCACAATTATGAATACTGACTGATTATCAGTCTACAGACAGTACTCCCTTGTTTTAGCAGTATCTCATTTAAAATCTGGTCGCTATTTTCATGACTCAGTTGAATACAAGGAAAGCACAAATTAGAATGAGATAATTCCACTTGTTTTCTATGGGACATATGACCATGATGAAAATTAACAAAGTTGAAATTATTTTGATTGCGCTGGGCTGCAATTCAATTATATGGGGCACTATTATTGGGTGACCGTTATCACAGTACCTGCTGGGTGTGTGTATGTCACACATGAATTTACTAATCTGGGAAACCTTATAATTGACAGGCATTAACCGTGTGACAGTCACGTTCACGCTGTCGTCTGCGCCTACCAGTCCCTCGCGGAGCTGGAACATTTCTCCTATAAAACAAAAAGAGAACGGAATTCATCGAGGATGGCTCGCCCATGAATCTATCTGCCCCAGGGGAGGAAGAGTATGATTATATCTTCCTGACGAAACTGTTCACTTCAGCTGCAGAACGAAGAAAAAAGACAGCCAACACAGTTCGATTGTATATATTTAGCTTATATATCAATAATTAAATTCCCCCCGTATTGCTCGTAAATCCAGCGATTTGATTGGCTGATTAGTACTAAATTTTTCGGTTCATACTTCAATGAATCTAAAAATATGATATGCCACGCCCACAACTACACTACTTTTCACTAGATCACTGGACGTAGTGTAAATCGATTCAGATTTTAGTGCATAATATTGCTCAAATAATGCCAACAGAAAACTCTAAAACCAACTGGAAAGAGTCAATTTAAATATTTATTTTTATTGAGAAAATTGTTTGTAAAATTAGAAGAATTTCGAAGAGAAAAGAGCCGAGATAATGTCTGACTGTCCTGGAAATCAGCTGATCCGCAATAAATCATTAAATGGACATCTCCGTGACCTTGAACGAGATCTTCACATTAGGTTTTCGCTTAGCCACTTTTATCACAAATCATTATAAAGAAATTATCACACCCGGTGAACTCCTGAAACCCACATCCTACCTGAGAGTTTGGTAAGATATTCCATTCATTCGTTACCTTTCCCGTGGAGTGGAATTTCATCCACCGGCTTTCACTGTTGTGGTGCGGGTCGGGGGGGAGTTTTGCACTGATGGAAATCAACGGGAATATGTCGTCCTCTCCCACGAAACCAAACACAAAAATTGACAAATTATACGGACTGCCACGATAAGCGGATGTATGCAACAAATATCGTTCCGTACTGCAGATGTCCGATAAAATCCCTCCAGTCAAGGAGGGGGGGAGAGGGGGAGTGTTACAGAATGTTGATTCCACAAGACCTGCTAGGTGGCCTACGAGTGCAACATCATCGTTCAATCGCTGTTCATAAAGGCTGCAATCAGTTCACCAGAACTGTATACACTTCGAAATCTGTGAAAGAATATCAATTTTCACGTTTCCTGTCTGATATCACACAAATTTATGCGTCCGCTCGAACACAACACAGCACACGTGGACGGGTACAGGCGATGATTGATGCAGAGTTTCGTCACATTATTGATCTGAGCGGATACCGACAGGAAGAAAGTTCCGTTATAAACTGCGACAGAGAATGTTCCCCAGCTCAGAACAACACATTGATCAGTGAAATCGTCCTCCGTATGCCTACCCGGGGGCGCGGCAAAACAGCAAGAAAATTCATCGCCCAGTCGGCTGATCAGTCGGCTCTGGAATATTCCCGGCAAGGCCAACTCAACTCGAGCAATTTCTCCTCTTCTGCATGGTTTCATATCTCATTCTTCCTTCGCAGAATTTCTTGTGTGTTTCAGTTTTCCTGACCTAAATAATTATCCCTGACTGAGAAGTTTTCCCTCCAATGGCTCCATACACAATGTGCAACAAACTGTCAAACTGAAAACTGTTTGAACCGCGCTAGGCCGACCGAGTGAGGTGCGCGTGCACTGAGACGTTGCTAGGAGTTACGAACTTTGTTGACTGTATTTATACGCGCAGTGTTTTGTACTGTTACAAGAATTAAACGGAAGAATTCGTTCGTTTCACATTCAATTTCTTCTCTTATTGGATTAGTTTTGCTTGATTAATTTAATTATAAGGATTGACTGTGATTTTTTTTACGTTCATTGGGGTATGAACTTAAAAACCGCTGTGCAAAATTTGTATGATCCGCTACGCGGAATCATACAGTTTGCACAGCGGTTTTTAAGTTCATACCCCAATGAACGTAAAAAAAATCACAGTCAATCCTTAATTGATACCATTTTAAACTAATTTATTGGATTTTTCAACTATTTTACCTGCTTTTGCTCGTACAATTGTTGCGTCAGAAAACCCAAAATATGGAATAGGCCCGAACCGGGAGTCGTTAAAAAATTCAAACGTGTCTATGCTGACGGTATATGGTCCCAATGTGTAGAGGGCATCGTATTCTCCAGTACTCGGGTACATGTGCTGCGTTCCTACCATTTGGCAGGACGGAAGGTCCACATACAAGGAGACAGGCAGACATAAGCTCAGGGCTTGGAGGATGTCGTTAAACGTGGCCAGTTGTGTTTTTCCAGAACTGCAATAAAAAATAAATATCCTGTGAAGATGCAGTGGCGCATGTCATCGTCGTCAATATATTGGCAGTAGCTCAAATATCTTGAAAATCAATGGAGCTAGAGGATAATTTTGAGACTTTCACTGATGGATTCTCCATAACGTGAAGACGCATTTGTGCTTGGCGGAGGGCGACATTGCCAAACCTTAAGCTATAGAACTGAGAGGTGTATAATTATGCTTTTAGTCTTGATGGCACACGTGACCTCTTCCCATCAAACAAAGGCTGAATCATCACGAATATATACATGTACCTGAGACAATTCGTCAGTCGTCTCCAGTTGTATATGATCTTGACTTGGTATGAAATATACAATTTCAATTCGTATACATACCGCAATGTGTTACCGCTATTGAATGGTTGCTCTGACAATTCGTTACCTGATGGATGAAGTGAAGGTTATTAGCCATGGATATTACTGATACGAAAGACTACTGTCCTGCAGTGTCAAATGGGTGAATGTTTCACAAACAACTTTGAACAGTGTTATCCGACAGGGTGGCATATGGTCACCTACGGCCTACAAAACCTTCCTAAAGTACTCTACTGGACGTTGTTCATAGTTGCAGATGTGGATATGACATCCATGCATCGCACTGTCCCAACTTGAAGAAAGGCTGATGTCCTTGTTCATATACAGGGAAATAGGGAAAGATAGGAATTCGGTAATACAAGAGTAAAGCCACGACCCTGGATTCACTAATCACAACAGAGACGTGGAAAGCATTCGAATCTGGGACCCTGGATCAGATGAGATTGAAAGATACAGAGACCTACACCCAGACATGTCGACATTTTCAGGAATTCGACAACTTGGTATGTTGATGATTTCAGACTCCGAGACGTATTCTCAACGGAGTAACCCTACGCAGTGTTCCCATATTACTGTAAGCTCTGGATTTTATCCGACTAACATATAACGAGACATCAGCAATCTGTTATGGAACACGTCACCAATCTCTTATGGAAGACGACGGGGCAACTCGCTCGCCCACATTCTCGCCCTATAGAGAACGCATGGATATGGAGATGCGGGAAAACAATCTATACATATTTGAGGAGGCATTGCGTCGATGCATGCGTAGTCGAAAATTAGTAAGATGGCATTTTGGGACTACACAGGAGTGAGTTTGGGCGACAGATGGGCCATCCGTTGTCCAAATGGGGCGTGTAGGGTATCGACCTCCTTCGTGTAAACTACGAATGGCGTGGTTTGACTGGAAGTGATGTCACGGTGCACATGCGTACCCTATGCCCTACGGATGATAGAGTATAGGGAGTACCACCAGTCGAGTGCGAATGTGTACGATAACGTCACTTCTGGTGATGACGTCACTTCCGGCGATGGGGACTGGTGGCACAAACATGCGAGTGCAAATGCGTGCGATGAAGTCCCTTGCGGCGATGACGTCATTTGTATCAAGAATTTGCAGCGACAGTTCAAAAGATCAAAACCAATGTTCAAAGCATGTGTGTTCGATGACGTCACTTCCGAAGGATGGCATTACCATACGTTGTTAATGTGTTGATATAAAACCGTTTAAGATGGCGGAATAAGGCGTTGAGACGGGAGATGGACGTTAAATCGTCGAGACGAGCTTTGAGGTGTAACGACGGGCGTTCACGAGCGCCACTGCATCTCGATTAATTAGGGTCAAAGCCATGGGATGTCACATTATAAACGTTTAACATTTTATTCGATGATGTTAAAGCTTGTTACGAAATAACTCGAGTAACCCCGCTTAAAGACTTTTCCAAAATTGACCAGTGTTGCTCCAGACACAAATCGTCGGTTAAAACTAATATCCCAGTAAAGATGTTAAATGACTGGAGGCATAGATGTTACTGTCCTCTTGTGTCTAGATGGTAAATGACAAACATTACATTACATTTGCTACAAGCTTTATGTATTTGAGCTGATCTGCCATCACAGCTTCCGAGTGGTTACTCCATAGTTTTCACATGAACCGTTGCAATAAAAGCGAGATGTAGATACCAAGGCTACGTCTAAGAATCCTCCGTATTCCAGTCTGAATGTGAGGTGCCTGAGACGAATTTCTGGGAAGTCATAAGGTTGCCTTTTAGTCGCCACCTCTTACATATCTCATCAGTTGATAACATACAGAAAACAAAACTCTTGACATGACATGGAAAACACACTGATGAACTGTGAATTGCGAATGTTCAATCATTGTTAATATTTTCTCGGACACAAGAGTTTAAAAGTTCAATGCTAACCAATCAATACTACATTATTTATGATTTGTTCTGGTATAAAGTCAAGACATGGTGTTAAATGTGATTCGCTCCAGTTTGGTAAATCCGGCAAGTCCAAGACTTCAAATTGTTATAGAATCAGGTATGTGTGGTACACTGTATACATCAGAACAGATTATGAAATGGTATGATCTGAACTCAGAAAGCTGGAAATCTGACCTCTTGACCAGATGAATTCGACGGTCAGTTTACCGCTCAGGATGAAACTGAAATACAGTTCCTCACATTAAATGGCTATTTACTGAAGGGGACGTATTCCCTAACGCCAAAGAATACAGATTTCAACTCTAAATAAACTTTATCATGCATTGCCAGATGGATATCTTTTAGCTCTTTGAATGACCGTAAAGCTGGATGTATTGGGGAACATAAACTTTTGAAGTTGGTTAGAAAATTTGACCCCTACATATAGGTCATATACGTTATCTTAATGATTAACTACTGAATATTGTAAGAACAGAAAAAAGTTATATATTATTCAAAATTGAAAGCACACATGTAAAGAAAGTACTCCGCCTGGAAATTGTCCAATATACTTAGTTCTAACATCGTAGAGAAACTAGCTCCTTT
>JAVTVY010039189.1:0-15786 GCA_036873755.1 Hanleya hanleyi | reverse complement strand
GGCCTGTTGGGCATAATAGTCGGTATAGCTGCGTGCATCGCACTCGTAAGGTACTTTCATTATGCAAAGTGGGGAGCACGTGCTTGTCGAAAATGAAGTGTCAGCACCACTTTTCCTCGTTCGAATGCCACCGGTCATCCCGTGTCATCTCTTATATCCACCGTGGTCGTGTTGATGTCAGTTTGTCGTACGGGCAAGTAGAGCATGTGGGTGAAACTGTGGGTGACTTGACCTCCATACGTCTTTTTAATGGGGACCACCCGTAACAGAGGTGTGTTGGTATCGCCCACGATGTGGTTGTCCACCACGTCCGAGTAGACGTAGAGTCCGTACATACCCGACTTCATATCCATCGGCATCTCGCCATGGTGTTCGGTGGGACCAGTGAACGTCTTTAGATCGAAACCCAGCATTTGCTGTAGGATAGCACTCAGTACGACACTCGCCTTGCCGGAGACGATAAGCTGTGCCTTGTCGTTGTGTGCGTTGTAATCGAAGTCCACGTGATTCTTGGAGGGATAGGCTTTGATGGGTCTTGAAGTATTCGTCACCCCCCGTAGCGCCTTATAATGCATCAGTCTTGACAGCCCACCCATGAACTCTTTGGGGGTATCGTATTGGCCTTCGGGCAGGGTGAGTCGGGTGTTTTTGCCTTCGTAGATCACCTCGTACCACACTTCATTGGCTCGCACGTTGTACCACGAGTAAGGGTATTGGATATCCACGAGGCCGTATTCCCACCGGCCAGGTAAATGTAACGGTTGCGGTAACTGGGTGACGTACTTGGCCACGGTGTTGTCAGGAAACACATCCAGCGAACTGTTACTGGGTAGGGTCAGGTAAAACATGGCGACTGAGCTGTCCTGCTGCTGCTGTTGGTTTTAATAGGTGTTCCAGGCCTTGGACGGTTGTGTCCGGCGTCGTGTTCGTCGCGTTGACTTGCTACGTGTCACGGCTCTGGAGATGTGGGGTGTCCTGATCGAGGGTGGTTTTTTAAAGGTCTGAAAAGAAGGTGCCCGTTGTGATTGTGGTGGAGTTTTGGGGGGTGACTCCGGTTCCCAGTCGGCTTCCCAAGAAGGTTGTGGTGAGAGTCGTGGTGCACGACTCGGCGATTGCTGGGTTTGCTGTATAAAGGCCCAGCGGTGGGGGTTCCCCACCAATTCCTGTGGTACATGCATGTCTTTCAAGCCTTGAGCGAAGACCTCCCATCCTCGAGGATCGGTGTGCGATCTGCGTTGACGCATCAGATCATTCACTAAATCCGTCATGTGGGTGCCGGGCACCATCTGATTCTGTACCAGGAGTTCGCCTTTATCATTCCAAGTCATGTTAGGATTCTGTTTCATCCGTTGTAATACCAGGCCAGCTTGTTTCTTGAACGAGGCAGGTACACTCTTCAGCACTTCGTCTTCCACCCACTGTGGGGCTGTGTGGGCTACCCCACCCGGCTGTTGGAACGGTGCTGAGGTCGGCGGTCTGTCACGTGGTGGTGGTGGTGGTGGTGGTGGTGCTGTTGCTGGGGTAGAGAGGGTTTTGTATTGGTCCATGAACGTCATGTACCGTTGAAGCGTCTCATTGTACCGCTGTACTTTCTCACTGTCGCTTAACCCCGGTCTCTGTAAGATCTGTTGCATCTCTCCATCGAGGGTGTTTATGGTCTTCACCGTAGGTGGCACAGGGTAGGGCGATTGGAGGTTTTGAAGGAACCGTGGTTCGACGAGGACCATTTTTTTCGTGTGGTTCATTGTCGGCCGAAGAGTCCACCCAATACTGGACCCAACACGGAAGTGGCCAACGGTGCTAAGATGGCCCCGAGAAAGCCGCCTTTCTGTAACACCTTTTTTTTGTGTTTGAGGGACCCGCTTCTGGACTAGGGTTCGGAGACCTGTCTTATGCTTGGCCAACTTGGTCTTCTGAGCCGGAGTCAGTGGTACGTTGCCTTTTAACAGGTTGTACCCGATCTCGCACAGACAGCGTACAAGGTCAGGGTCCGCACCGAGTACAATGGTTCGGACCAACTCGGGTGGGGCCGTCTTCAATACACGGAGCGTGGGAGCGCGCTTCCGTACTCGCGCAGACATCATGTACAACTAATGCCAGAACCCACAACTCTGCCCTTTTTATCCACCTCACAGACAAAGTCAACCCTGCTGTGGTATTCATTCTTTTTATTATCTCCATCATCAAACACACACACATCCCAGCTGGGGGCGCCACTGTGGGTGTGTTTACATTATTTTTGCAAGTACACGTGGTGGGTGTCTCCGGGAAAGATGCCGGTCCGTAGTCGAAGATGTTCGGGGGTGGCCTGCTTGAGGTCGAAGAGCATATACCCGTGCTGGGGGGTTGTGGCATCTTTAAAGGCTTCCAACGCAAACGGTGTGCGGCCGGGATATATCTGTCTCGCCAGGTGCAGCAGTTGAGTGGTATCTCTCGGGTTTTTGAAGACCACCAGGTAGTGGGCATTTAAGCTGATGTTCCGATGTTCTTTGTTCTTACTGAACAGATTCTTCACAATGTAGATGATGCTGAGCCGTCGATGGTGGCTGCCTTTGGTAAAGAGTTGGGTGACCCGCGCATCCGTCTCCGCCATGAGATCATCCAGAACCACCAAGGTGTCGGGTTCCAAATCGGCCATGTTGGGTAGGCCTTCCACGAACGTGATGTGGGGCATTGCTGCATACGCTGCCTGTCATTCTCCGTAACACCACACGACTCGGACAATAGGTGGGGTGATCATGCTGTCGGCGTGTTGAAGGAGCTTCCGGACGAAGTGCGTTTTGCCGGAGCCCGTCGGTCCTGCGATGAGACACGCGAAGGGATGCTGCCACCCACCACCACCAGCCGCCATCTTAAACCCACCACCCACCCACCACCACAGCCGCCATCTTAAACCCACCACCCACCCACCACCACAGCCGCCATCTTAAACCCACCACCCACCCACCACCACACATGACCCCATGTGACACAATACTCGCTTCTGATTTGCTGGCGCGTGACGTCACAGAGGTCATATGCAAATTTCTGAGGTCAATGGGCATCCAAATACGCTTTGTATACTACTAGCAGGTACACATACCGGCCGACGGACGGCTCCCAACCCCTTAGTTTTCGTCACCGGCCAACCACCGGCCAGCACAGGTCATTCACCGACCGATAGCCGTCTTAGTATACATAGGCAAAATAAAACCCAAGACATTACTCCACAAAAGTTTTGTTTTTTCTATCACATTAGGGTTCGTAGGCCTAAAGGCCATCTGGGATAGCTCCAGGTTTACCGAAGTAACGTTTGTACATCTCTTCCAGTACTATGTTCTTGAATACTGTCTATTTGGATCGGCATGTTTTATTATTCAGGACCATTGTGTGATCGGAGGACGGAAGAGAAGAGATATTGAAGAAAAACAACCGGAAAGCGTTTCTGTATCGGTGGAGATCGTGTCCGGAAATACTGATTCCCGAGGTAAATGTCGAAATATTTGCGACTGGACAAAAGATACACAAAGGTTTCTGTAATTGCGCATTTATATCTGCGTATCATGGGATATCTTCCAGTTTTAAAATATTTGATTAGTCAATTCAAATTTTCAAACGGAATTCTCATTTTCTTGTGAGGAAACTTGGTAGAAAATACAGCCAACCACAGACTTCCTGTACAACGTTCATGCGTGGTTGAGTTTTATAGAAACCCCAATGCATCAAGGGATATCTTTCAGTTTCAAAGTACTTGATTGGTCAATTCAAAATTTGATATTTTCATTTGCTGCTGAACAACACGTCTGAAGAACATCCAATCAATCAGAGCATGCACTGCTCGATAATATAAATCTTCAAATTCGCTTTTCTTTGTTTGGGAATTTGGCCGATTTATAGAAATATTCACAGTTCAAATGAGTAAATTTATTCACAATATGACACCGCCCATATCCATTGAATACGGTACAACCCCTTCATATTTATTCATGGTCTCTTTTTCTGGAGAACGGTTAAAGTTACAGGTCATTAAGAGCGGTTTCTGTTGACTGACTCCTTGCCATGACCATAAAGTATCCTAGTAGTAGGAAGCCGTTAAATTCCCTCCGACAAATGAGGGTCCCAAATGAGCGTCTGAGAAGTCATGCGGATCTGACGTCACAACCGGTCACGTGACATCTGGGTCACATCGGATCAAAGGTCACATCCGTGTCACTTCTGGTGACGCCATTTTCGGTCACGTGACGGCCCAACAAGAGTGATCTGCCCCTACAAATAAGATGCCAGTGATTTCCAATGTTAATTGGACAATGTTAGTCCCAATAGTCCAGTCAATATGTGAAAAAAAATGTGCCTTTTTTCATAAAAGCATGAAATTTGCATCAAGGTACATTGTGGTCTGTTGAGCATTTCTAGATATGGAGCCACCGCGAGCTTTTTCTATGTAGGACACAGCGGCACTATTTTATCTGTTTGGAAATATTTTTGCTGGTCATTTGTCAGAATATTGATAGCAAATCTCATATCAATGTTAAACAAGTCATATGGCCACGACGACCATCTTTGATTTGAAGATGGCCGTTATCTGAAGCCTGTATCAGCCAATAGTTCATTAACCGCACAATATTTATATATTATTCCTGTTGATACACTGTTATTTTAGGGGTATAGTGCGACGAATATGTTCTAATAGCTACGGTGTGATACCGGCCTCCTTGGATTTCCAGGATGGCCGCCCTCTGAATCTTAATTTAGTTCATATCTATATATATATTCCAATGATGACTCGCAAACTTCGAGGTTAAGATGGCTCCGCTATAAATTTCCGGTCATCTCTGGTTCCAATTGCCGAGCAGAGGACAACATTGTATTAGCCAACCAAGGTATAAACTTCGTTTGTAAATAAAACCTTCCATAAGCACAAGTCTCTCATCTTAGCCTACACTACCTGCTTGTATCAGATTATGCTTATAACCATCGACTTTTCCGATTCTCATCATTAATAAGTTACCGTTATGCCGTAGGGAGCTCCACACGTACTCGATAGTCTTCAAGAATCTTCAAGTTGATGAACGTACAAGTTCTCATCAAGGTTAGGCGTCTATGCCTTCAGTACTATTACTTTTTATGGTAATAGATCATATTGTGAATACATAATTCACACACTCCCCTCTTGATACAATATTACAAACTGCATACAGCTATTCATCTGTACAGTCTTGGAGGTAAGGTTATAGACTTGTCCACACCATGTGAATATATCTTAGAATCTGGGAAATAGAAACGCATGATCAGATAGAACTAACTGTATTACAGAAAAGGCATGTGTACTCCCGTCCCCTGGAATAAAAGAAACACTGGGTGCATACGTTGGAATGCTTAATGTGAAGTCACATCACTCGACATAACAGACACAAAAGAGAATACGATGGAATGGTCGATTGCTTTGAAGCATATTTCCGGAAAGTTTACCTAACACAATAATACAACGAAGTTGCGGTAGTCCAAATCCGGAAAGTTGAATGCTACATATTATTCGACCTTGAATTATCATCGCTGATGAGCTCATCGAAGCATAAAGCGGGAAAATGATTCTGACAAGACAACGCGATGTTCATGTCATTCGACCATATGACCATTTTCATTTGTCTACCTTTGGTATGGCACTTTCCATCAATATTCTGACAACTGACCCAAAGAATAATTTCTGAACAGAAGAAACAGTGCAGAATTCCAGACAATAATATGGGATCCTGGCATCCATTTTGAAAAATGGTCGCTGTTACCTACATAGAAAAAGTTCGCGATGGCTCCATATCTAGAAATGTCATGCTTTTATGACCAAAGGCACAATTCGATGGAAAATCTACGCATATTGACTGGACTACAATGGGAAACCCTCTCATGGACATTGGCGGTATGGGCCTTTCATTTCAAGCGGCAGCAGGCTATGATCCCAAAAGGAAGGTTCTTCCTCACTTCCCTGGGACGTAAGCTGACTATCTGAGGTCAAGCTTTCCGGATCAGTAAATAGACTCTCAGCGGTTTCTGTTTCAGTGTCATTATCTGCCTCCTCAGTGGGCTCCTCGGAGTCTTCAATCCCATTCTGTTGTCGCATCATATCGTAACGTCTGGTGAACGTGCGTTCGCATTCAGAGCATGTATAACCCATGTTGACAGCTGAAAGTCGACTGTGCACGCTTTTGGAATACGCTTGATTTTATAGCCCGCCAACGCCCAGCTCAACGCCTCAACGCCCTGGTGAAATAGCTCAGAAGCTCTGAATTTTTAGATATTCCATGGAATTGGCACTAATTCATCGAAATGCACTGAAGCCCGTCAACGCCCGTCGTTACGCCTTAACGTCACCGGAAGTGATACGGATGTGACCTTTGACCCGATGTGACCCAGATGTCACGTGACGGAATGTGACGTCATCGTGACGTCAAAGCCGCATGATTCCTCAGACCCTCATTTTGGACCCTCATTTTTCGGAGGGAATTTAACGGCTTCCTACTACTTACCCTTCTTCACCAATATTTCTGTTCATACCTTTAGAAATTAAACACAATGATCCGTTCGCTTGAGATTTAATACGTTATGTAAATAATACTCCCCTTGTCAGGATTCCAGGCACAATATGTTTCACAAAGATTGTTATTTATCATGATTACTGACCCCTGCTCCTTTGATTACTAACCTCTGCTCCATTGATTACTGACCCCAGTTCCATTGATTACTGACCCCTGTTTCAATGAAAAGCTTTGACATTTACCTACTCTCTACTCCCAGGCCATTGATATGCATAGTCAGATTCAAGAGTGAGTAGTAGGGTTTAACGTCGATTTCAACCTTGTTTTAGTCAGATACGAAAACAATATATAGGTTCATAACAAATCAACCACTATAAATCGTAATGCAATGCCTTCAAAAGACGTTCTATCAGGTGAGCGGATGGTTGGGTGGATTCAGGGTCCTGTTGCTTCAATGCATTTTGTTGAGAAGCAACAGGAACTTGATAATGTGATGTCTAGCACTGTAATATCACTTGTCTTTATTGCACCATGTAAGCGTCCTGTCTGTGTCTTGTGCGCTGTCCTCGGTTCCATGCTGCTTCAAAGATTTCTTCTTTGAAGTAGCAGGAACACAACTGGGCTGGGTGGTGCTTAGTTGGTTCGTCTTGATATAGCTGAATATTGTTGAAAGCGACGTTAAATTCTATTCACTCACTCACTCTTTGTTTTTAGTCAGATACGAAAACAATATGTAGGTTCAAAACAAATCAACCACTATAAATCGTAATGCAATGCCTTCAAAAGACGTTCGATCATGTGAGCGGATGGTTGGGTGGGTTCAGGTCCCTGTTGCTTCAATGCATTTTGCTGACAAGCAACAGGAACTTGATAATGTGATGTCTAGCACTGTAATATCACTTGTCTTTATTGCACCATGTAAGCGTCCTGTCTGTGTCTTGTGCGCTGTCCTCAGTGTTTTGTAGGGTGGATGGAGGGTGTCTGGTTTCAAGCTGCTTCAAAGATTTCTTCTTTGAAGTAGCAGGAACTCAACTGGGCTGGGTGGTGCTTAGTTGGTTCGTAGTGTTGAAAGCGACGTTAAATTCTATTCACTCACTCACTCAGACTTAGGTGAATGCACATAGTAAATGTTGGTGAGAGACAAATCACACTATGTATAATTCGTTGAATGGCCGTTACAACTTACAGTTCAAAATATTCTTTACAGGTCAGAATGGAAATGTGGATAATGTGGATGGCAGTGAAGACACGACAGAATTATGTGCTGACCACTTTTATACACTACTGATAGCGCTCGTTATTACTGTATCCTGTATACTTCTCCTGGTCACGTGTCTCGTGCTATGTTATTGTTTGCGTGTGCACAGAAGAACAAAGATATCAAAAAGTTGAAATGGTTAAGACCTAATTTAACGCCTTGTGAAGAACGATATGTATATTATTAGACTTGATTTATATCTCAATGAAAATCCCGTGTAGACCACGGAAAGAGCATTTCCACGAATATTATTTGACACATTTCTGTGGGAGGACGTTGGGGGGGGGCGGGGGTGCTGTGCATTTAAAAAGAAGTGTTCTTCCACATTCAGTCAGAAAGATATCTTGAATGAAAAAAATGTATGCAATTCAAAGAGTTAAATGAGGTGATAGTCGATTTTATATCCTAATGAAAACACGTGTCGACAACGGACAGATCATTACACGAATATTATAGGACCTTTTTCGTGGAAAGAATTTGTGTTGGGGTGGATGATGGGAGAAGAAGCGTCTCATTTGAAAGATTGTGCTATTTCAATTTCTGGCAAAGTTATAGCTTGATCCATCTGCGTGGCTATATGGATGTTTATAAAATTTCATCTATCCTGTACATTTCCGTGTCAATGTAAAATATACATTTTGTTTGCTCAGAGATTGTGTCGTGGCGAAGGATTGAATTACTGTTACCAAATTTTTGCCAATCTTAATGTTTTAAACTATTTATTTTTGTCTAAATTTTCTCATACAGGACAGAGACATACATTTTTCAGTTCATATTCCTACATATTCGCGTAGTTAAACAGGATAAGATCATTATAAATACAAATATTTCCAATAGAGTTAACCTATATATTGATCAAGTATATTTATCTTTGATGCTAATTAACTAATTCCTTTTCCACGTCCATGTTATGTGTATATATCATTAAGACCACAGAATTATGTAAATAAAAATATCAACCATTACATATCGATTCTCATGATTTTGTTTACATTCAATTGTATAGATGATTTGAATCAGTTCACCACATCAAAATAAGAAAAAAGGCGAATTTAACCACCAAAGAGCAATTTGATTTAGAGGAGAATAAATTACAATACCTGCGTTATATTATACTAGTTAAAAACCCGTTCTTCGAATGGGGTCTTGCCAATTTTGACCCTTCCCTACCCACTGGGTTCTGCCTTAGATACCATTTTGAAAATCTTTAAATGAGGACAGCTGAACATGCACATGCTATAGTATATATTTTTCATGTTCCTGGCTCCAGTGGATGTAAATGCCTATTTTTTTTATTTTTTTTTCTTTGTCTCAAATCGTTCTCTCCTATCCCACCCTTCGCTGAAAATGATTTTCAACCTTTCGATCAAAAATGTTGATACTCTTTTGATTTCTGTTTCTGTCACCCTCAGCAACCCCATAGTTATCTTCTCAAATTTGCACGAACTTTCCACTAGGACTGTGAACTTACCAACCGTCACATTCCATGTTGCACGCTCATGTTTTTGGTCGATTTTTCGGTCAGATTTTTCTAAGTTATCACTCATGTAGTTTCTTTGCAAAAACTGCAAGGTTAATTAGTAAATATTAAATATTAAACTGATGTGAAATAAAATAGTTTTTGACCAATTTTTATCGCAAAAAAGCAGAAATTCTGAAGAAAAATAGAAAACATCACTTTTCTGATACCATTTTAAATTTACCCATGATCCTCTGCTCGGGGATTATGCGTGTAGGCTAAAAATGGCCACAATATGATAAACTACAAAGTCATGGATTAGCAGCTCTCATTTTTTTGTCGTTCCGTAGATATCGCAGAAAGTGATGGAGTGGGACCATAATCCCCCCCCCCCCCCGCCCACTCCACCCACCCCGCCCCGGCCTGGTAGGGGTAAAATAAAATATTCCAAATGAATCCGCCGTCGAAAGATCCCGTCTATTATGAGGCGTTTCTCCTGGCTTTTCATCATAGATCCATTTTCATGACCGTACGAAAGTCTTACAGCTGGCATGCGCTGTTCGGAGTTTAGTAGGGATACTGTGCTTGAATGTAGTTTCAACATGGCTGCCAATATGGATCCTCCCAGTGCGGGTCGAGTCAGAAGATCTTACATTATACTACGAGACCCTGCCGTGTGTATCAGGCCATATCAGGTCCTTCTTTAAGACGCCGTTTTCATCTGACGATATCAAAGTTACATATTGCAATTTGCAGCAGCATTATTATAACATCACAACGCTTTCATTAGATCTGTACAAATGATTAAATACGATACGATTATAAATAACAACACATATAAGAGAAGTGAGAAGAGGTGCTGACATAATTATAAAATATTATTTGCGGAACATTGTTGCTTTCGTCTTCACTGAGCATTACGAAATACAATCAGACGAAACAGAGGGGAAAGCTGCGATTATATATCTGTCCGAGAAATAGCTCGGCGAACAAGACAGTCACGCCCCCCGAATGTCGGTCAGTTGGAACAAAATGAAAGAATCAGAAATGTCACTGTTTTTGTCCGTTTTCCCCCTGTGCGACAGATACCACATGCCTAATATAAATATACACACAGCTAAACTGATTTAGATGCGAGCTCTATCACAGAAACACCAGTGATCATATATTCTGAGCTGTATCGCATATATAATTCGGTGGCGGCCGGTTTGAGAGAGGGGATCGGGCGCTGAGGTCATACGTAAATCGACGGAATACTAGAAGTATTTGGTGAACGATTACAGAATGTATATATGTATAATATGGACTGATCATGACTTGAACGAAAATTATAATGCAGTTGACATGGACAGATGGATTGTGCACAACGGTTTAACTTTCCAGAGCGCCACCGTGCTGAATTATGCCCTCACTCGCACTATAAGGCACGAAACATTGTTAGCTCCTTGCAGTTAGAGAAAGTGAACATTAACATATCGTCTGAAGAATGGAGAATAAATATTTTCGACCGCTACTAATTATTCCAAATATACGGGACCTCCATAGATTACTCACCTTGGACCGGATTATTCCTCCGTGCGGCGACCACAAGAGTTGGCTGTACAACTATTTATCCAACACGCGGTGATTGACTGATCAAATAATTAACTTTCCGTTTAACAAATGATTAAAATTCAGATTTCTACACTTACAATTGTCATTGAAAAAATGTCCATAAATTAAATAAGATAACGTATGCCTGATTCGTTATTCCATTGTTCAAAATTGTATCCGGTTTCGCAGATTGTCCTTTCAGAAACTTTCATGTCAATTGGCGTATAATCCTGAATTTGGACCAATAGTGCCACCGATTATTGCGTTCAACGGATAGTGTCGAATGAATCCGATTTCTTGAATCATATAACGCGAAACCCTTTAAGACTGCATGTCTAGGACGAAATTAAAAGAAACAAGGTACGCTTTGTTTAATTTTAAAATTAAAAAGATAAATCATAGTAGACATAAAACTAGGCTAATTTCCTGCAAGACAGAAGCGGTCAACAGATTTCAATGATGCCAGCAAGACATCATGATGTTTCAAAAATATCAAATTCGTATCGCTGATCAGTATTCTTAATCCATATGGTATACGTTGTAAAGTCGTTATCTGGAGTACGATGTATCTCAATCACGTTTTGATTGTGACTGTTCATATGAACACTATGAGGATCTTGAAATACATGGGATCATACGGCCCCTAGCCCAGGGTTAAGCGGAATTACACGCAAGTTAAGAAACGTACCACCATAGACCTTGCACGCTACGCTCGTATTTTGCTATCAGCATGCGATATGTATCGCCAAATTTGAGAAATTTCAAGTGGAGTCGCTTGATGATATAGCTCTGTTTTACAAGTTTCTGCAATAATGTTTTATGGCGTTGATTAAAATCGTCACATTTAACATAGGATCTAGCAAATGCTACTAGGCGATATATGTATACGCCATATGCAGGTCCCTCTGGTATATTACTGTCCAGATAGGGATAGGTTATGGTGTCGAAACTGTAATCAACTCTTTCGTCGTAAAGTCGACGAGAGAGAAGGCCCGCTTCGTTTTTATAGACATATATGTCTAAATAAGATGTGCCGCTAGGGCCATCTGTAGTTTCCTTCAAATCCAGTGAAGGTGGATATATATTCTTCACTGCGTCATTTATATAGGGATTATCCACAGCAAGAAGATCGTCTGGTGAATGAGAAGGAACGAGCGTTGATATAATCTGTTTCTGAAAGCGTCTGCATATAGTCGTATTCATAATAGATCAGATAAAGATCAGCCAAAAGGGGTGCACAATTAGTACCCATTCGAATACTTATATGCTGTTGATATATTGTATTGCCATATTTCACATAGATATTATTAATGAGGAATTCGAGCAACTCTATAAACAAAGAAACATCCCATGAATAATATCCCTGTATGTAGTAGAGCTAAAGACTGTTTTACGGTTTCTGACATTAACATATCGGCGATTAATTTTCTTGTACACCTATACTGTTAATGAACTAAGCGGACAATAAGGTCCTGATGAAGGATTGTAGTACAGAGAGTCGAGAAATCCCATATGGCTACATGTCTGTACGGTATGTGACCTTTAGCATCAAGTTCACTCGGTACGACATTTGAGTTTTTCAATATCCACATGCATTCAGTGTCACAGTTCTTGGAAATAGTGGCACAATACCCCTCCAAAAATGCTTTTAACTTCTGAAGGGCCCTCGTCAACAGGATTGAAAGGAGCTTGGTGGTGCAGCTATGTATCTAACTTTGTATGGCGATTTATGCAGTTTGGGAGTCCAGTATACTCTCGTTATATCGTTATTAGTGGTTGGAAGGCAAATACCTCCTTTCTTGAGAAACGTTTTTTGGTTGCTAAATAAATCTCCCAGAGTAAATGCTGTTTAGGAGTAAGCAGACGTATTCAGTTATGGTGTGTTTATAATCAGTTCCTTAACCAGCAGTCGATAATAGTAATATTATATATGAATATTATATTATTTGGAGCTTTGTATGCTGAGATTATGACGACTTTTAGATTTGCTACAACTTCTTATGAGCTAATGTTTATCTGTAATTCTTCTGCTTGGTATGGCGGGTTGTTTCAACGACTTTGTTCTTGGTGAGGTCCAGTCAGTCAGCGAGTACTGTAGGATCAACTTTTCCTCGCGAAACTATAATTTAACAAAATGTAGGCTCAACAAAATCATCGCGAAAATATGATTCTCTGAATGAACAATACAAGCGTCTAGTCCAGTCATTCAGTATTCAGCCGTCGTCCATTAAAGTATTCCGTGTCCATAATCCAAAGACAACTCTTTGATGAGATTTTTTATTACAATTTATTCGAGGAAAAACTAACACGGTATCAGATAACTTAAATATGTCGGAACCTTGAGCCAGTGGTGGGGAAGGCTATGAAGGCTTGATCAAACACCGTGTTTACTTTCGCGATACACTGGCCTGTTGTGGCAGCTGACGACGAAACCAAGCGTTAAATGTCACTTTCTAAGTCCATAAAAAAAGCCCTCTTTATTACCACCGAGAAGGACACCTATAGTCTATCGAGCGCAGTAGTGGTCCACCCCCCGACCTGCTGACCAGCTATTGGCAATTGGCCTGGCACCGGAAGACTGTTGCAAGTCTGCGTTTGTCACACATGCTGGGATGTACCAGTTCCTAGTTTTGTCAGTCGGGTTCTGTACTCCCAAGAGAATCGAAAGCACCCGAGCGGCCTACACTACGCGAGATGGATCGTGTATTTGGGCAAAATAACCGTTTCACGTTTTACGTTTTCACGTATATACTGAGAAATGCTCGACCGCACAGACGTAGTGATCCAACAACTGCAGCTCCATGTCCTTAAGTTGAAACCTTCCAATTATGTCGTAGGAGTCATTCCCCGTCTCACAATCGAAAGTGGTGAATTTCCTAGGAATCGTTATAACAGAAGGGTTTGCAAGATCACCATGGCGCTCTTACACCAGCTTACGCACGAAGAGAAGGACTCAGTGTAAACCGATGACAGCTAAGATGCATTCTTATCCGTACAGTATAAAATAACGGCCCCTTTACATAGCCACAGCCGTTAATCTTAGACATCGATGATGTTGAAAATTGAGTTGCGTGACCGTCACATGTACGAAAGGACTCACCTGAAACAGAGTAAATAGTCACAGAGAGCTAGTTAATCAGAACACTGTTAAAGGAATAGACAACATTTGGCAAACGTAAACTGCGACTGAAAGATCAATCCAAACAGTGCCCAAAAATATTTTTTTCCTATTTTTGAGATTCTTTCTAACGAAGAAAAATACTCTCAAACATTGGGAAAATGACCAGATGTGTTGAATGAAGGGAGCCACCATCTTTATGGTTTAACCAATGAGCGGCCGAGTGATATTCACGTGACAACTAGCTCATGACGTCAAAGGGCCTCTCTGCTGTTAGAGAGCAAACATGGCAGCAAGTGATTTTCAACTTTTTCCAAGGGTCCGACGCCTTGCATTTCCAGGAGTTTTAAACTGACTGATGACAATGACTGGCTGGGCCAAACCATGCTTTCATCTACGCTGCTTGGGACCAGTGTCGAGGGATACAACTTAGTGTCAGGCGTGTTCGAGCCCGTTGAAGACGATCTACCGTAGAAATCGGTCGAGGATACATATTACCGTAGAAGCCGGCCGGGTCGCGGATTTCGTTTAATCGGCTCTGCTGTGAGATGTCCTGTTAGGAAACGATCAGACGAGCACATGTGCAAGTGCTGACATTAGCTGACAAGGATTTATTCCATAAATTTTCTCAGGTAAATTTTCTCGCACGCTAGATATTTGGGTGGGTGTTTAACGGCCGTGCCGTGTCATGCTGGACAGTTTCTTTCGGTAACAGTTCAACGGTGAGAAAAATCTCCGGATAATCTTTTCCCGGAAAAACCGCCCTCCAGCAGGGGCAGATTCAGTTTCGTTTTCTGGCTGAGTGCCGGTCTTTGTTGAGGCTCGATTCTTTGAATTGGTAACACAGAAATCAGAATTATTCCCATTCTCGGTTACATTAAACAATCTCAGTGAGTTACTGCCGAATTATGTTGACGCATGTTGGCGTAGCCATCAGCTGAAAAGTATTGGCCTATAACGAAAGCATATTTTATCCGACAACTCGATGCTGTGTTTTTTTTGACACTTAGTCTAGACTGACCGACAGATCAAACCCGATTTCTAAACAACAAGGATAAGATCATTGTAATTGTACAAACATCAGCCGGTATTTGGGTACAGAATACAAGGATGTATAGCTACACCTGCTGGCCTATCGGGCTGCGATTATTCCAGTGCAAGGCAAACTGTGCGTGTCCTCCCAGTTCACTGCAGTGTTCTGTGGCCCAGTGACGTCACTAAACTTGCCGTAATGGCGGCGGCCTTACAAGCCACAGAATTTATCATTAACGGCTTCTTACTCGGTTGGAAAAAATTGCATAATTTAAATAAAAATCGTTTTGGACATTCCTGGAATTGTTCTTTCATTTGCAATATACGTTTATCAAAGGTTGTCTATTCCTTTAATTACAACACATATAAGGGAAGTGGGAAGAGGTGCCGACATACTGACTGCCTCATATGACTTCACAGAATAGTCTTCTGGTAAACCTTTTCTGAAGCACATACCAAGAATCTAACGATTCGTGATATATGTTGTATCTCAAGTACGCTTTTATTGTACCTGTTCATGTGGCAACATGGATGATATGACCACACGGCCCCTAGCACCGGCATAAGCGATATTAGATACAAATCTAGAGAGCTATGATGGAAATGCTCTGACAACTCGTATACTGGTAAATGGTGAGCTGTTTCGCTGTGACAACTCGTACATTGGAGATTGGTGAGCTGTATCGTCGTCAGATGTAAATGACGGCAATTAACACAAAAGACTAGTCTGTAAGGCCCGATGTCGACCCAGCATCAACTTCCCACAAATGCCAACATATATCAAAGGCCAAAAGGTCTGTACAGGGGGCGGGGGCCT